>JAJEJO010001386.1:8369-34660 GCA_020662805.1 Glaucomys volans | reverse complement strand
ATCTTTGTACATATACTCTTCTGAACACCCATGATTATTTCCTTATAATACTTTTTAAAAATTGGAATATTTTACTTAAAATACATTCCTAACATCAAAAGATGTAGACATGTTTAAGGATTTTCAAGGTTGTTGCAAAGTTTCCACCTAGAAAGCTTATATCTCTACTTTCTCATTAGAAGGCTAAAAAGTACTTATTTTTCTGCTTTCTTGTCAGCAATAGATATTATATATTTTTACAACCTTCACAAAATTAATAAAGCAAACTGGCCTATATTATTTGAATTTGTATCCCATTGATTGCTGAAAGATTAAATATCTTCAACTTAATAGCCATTTTTTATCACACACTGTCTTTTAATCTACAAATGGGTCATCCTTTCACAAGAGCATTGCTCTGGCCCCAAAGTGAGGCAGCACATCTTGGAGGAGGGGCCCAGTGCAGAAAGGCTGCTGGACTCAAGGCAGGCTCAGGAAGTTGAAAAAGGGAGAGAGGGAAGGAGCTGCAGGAAAGATGCACCCCAGGGCACATCTGAAGGGACCCCTCTTCCTCCAGCCACACCCACCTGCCTACAGCTACCACCCAGTTACTCCTTTTAAACTAAAATGGACTGATTAGGTCACAGGTCTCACATTCCAATCATTTCACCTTTGAATATTCCTGCATTAACAGGAGATTGGATGAAACTGTCATATCCAAACCATGACACCTCCATTGGATTTGCTTTAGAACATTCCTCTACTTTGTATCATATTTTGGAGGAAACTTTTGATTGAGATACTCAGATTATTTGGGGAATAATTGCATGAAATTGATGTCTACAAATTCCATAAATGAAATGAAAGGAAGTACAGATAATACCAGAAACAATAGTGTTTGGCAATCTTATTAATAATAAGCACAGAGCTGTGCTTTAAAGAAATTTGCCACAGAACTAAGAACACTCCAGGAAATTTTGTGTAATACTTCTTCATTATTATAAAAAGTTTTCTTATATAAATTTCTTTGAATTTTGAGAAATATTCCTTGGCTATATTTCCTGGAAAAGTTGATGCTTTTGACCATATACTCCATATGATCTACAATACACTATAGTGTATATTCTTTTCGATGTTACAAACAATTGTAGACCAACAGGTAATTCTTCAAAGAAAACAAGAAGAAATCATCTTGTTTTCTCCATGAAAGACATCATTCATAGGTCATTAACTCGTTCCAATATTTTGATTACCACATGGGAATTATTTTTTATTTATTTTGAATAACGTAAGTATGGTTTCAATTCCTCAGGTAATTTCCAAGACCTTTTTCACACCTAATTTAATAAATAATAGTTTCTTATATCTCAGTTATCACTTAATTTTTAGTGCCTAATGTGTAAGCTAAGGGGAACTTCTAAAATCAATCTTGGCAGAAGAGATTTAAAAAAAAAAATCTCTGATTATCAGATATTGTCCCTACTGGGAAAGGAAGCAGATAATTTATCATCTAAGCCAGAACATGTTTTAGAACTAAAGGAAGCATTATTATTAATTTAACTGAACAATACATATAAACCTGAACTGAACATATGACAGACAAGCAAGAAATATGGTCTCCCTACTGTAACTTGACCTTGGGTGAAATCAGGATGTGCAGAATTAAAGCAGAAGACAGTCAGTTTTGACCTCATACTTATCTTTTATTGGAAACTTGTTTTCAGAATAACGGAGACTATGTTTTTGGTTTTGGTTTTGGTTTTGTTTGGAAGACGTCTTTTACTGGTTGTCTATTTATCTCAACCAGGATGTTAGAAAACAAATGATAAGACAGAAACACTTGATGCTATAGTCTGGGGAGGCATTGGTCACTTCACTGAGATTGGACATTGTGTTGTGCCTGACCAATGGAGGAATGTTTTTCTTACTAATCACATGAAATTAAAATCCTTCCCTCAGCTGCAGCATGGGAAATAATGCAAAGAAGAAAAAGTATATTTAAATTGAAATAAAAGCAGGTTGCCTTCCCTGGCCTAAAACAAGTGACCCAAATATTCTACTCCAAGGAATAATCTTAAGATAAATGAAAATATGTCCATGCAAAAACTTGAATATAAGTGTTCATAGTAGCATTACTCATTGCCCAAAGTGAAACAACTCAAATTTTCATCTGATTTTAATGATGTAGTATATTCATTCAATGGAATATTAGCCATAAAAACAAAAAGTAAGGATGCATGCTGCAACATGTAGGAACCCTGAAAATGTTATGCTTGTAAAGGAATCCAGACATAAGTCAATATAAGTCCATTTATTTGAAATGTCCAGATTGGGTAAACCCATAGAGACCAAATTAAATTCTTAATTTTCAAAATCTGGGACAAGAGATAAGGAGTGACAGATAATGACTGTAGAATCTCTTCTTGGGGTGATGAAAATATTGTGGAATTAAATACTAATGATGGGTGGTAAATTTTGTGAATTAAAAAAGAACAAAGAAATTGGACATTATTAAGTAATGAGTTTCATGATATGTGAATGACACCATTAAAAAGTAAATTTTTCCCTCAAAGTTTTCAAGAAAACAACTCCTGTATTTTTGTGTAATGATCAAGACTGGTAAATAAATAAAACATAACAATATCACATATGCTGTAATAGTAATCCATACCAAGTTGTGGGAATAAAGGAGTTGGTTATAGAAAACAAACTGGAAAGCTGTATTGGTGTGGCTGGGTAGCAATGAAGAGCTGCAGGAAGGAGGGAAGCATGGACTGAGTCTTGATAGGTGAGTAGACACATAAAGTAGAGAGATGATATCTTTTAGGAAGAAAGAGTATCTTAAGAATCATGGGCACATATTTATAGCAGGTTGTGCAATGAGACAAGCGGAGAGAAGTTGTCAGGCCTGAAAGTCATGCTAACCATGTTAGATTTCATTCTAAAGGCCAGTAGCCAGTAGGATGTGGAAATCCAACACCATCATGGGAAAATTCCTGAGGACTTTCGATAACTTTAATCTGTCTGAAATAACCGGGATAAGGAAATGGGTATAAAAATTTGAAATTTGAAACTTTATTTTATGTACTTGTTTTTCTGTTTTGAATACTCTTCTAGTTTATTTTCCCTATCATCACCAGTCGGTATGTTGCTCCATATTCTGTTGAATTCTTTCTATATTAATAAAACTCCTGACAAGACTTCAAATTATGATTTCATATCTAAAATATTGTATTAAAGCTAAAGTACTCATTGGTGATGTTTTTAAGTGAATACCTGTGAATAGATTAAAATATCCACTGTGAAAATAAAACCTGTTCATAGCTAAGGCATTTAAATTGGTTGTGATCATTACTAAAATCTGTATGGTAGACAATAGTAAAAATATGTCATCTTGGAAATGATATCAAAATTACATTTTAACTAATCAGACAATTGGAGAAAAACACTCTACAGAGTATGTTAACTTTAATAAAATTTGGTAAAAAAAAAAAATCAAGGTGAGGACCATTTGTTAGCATGTGATGAAGTGAGACCTCATCACCCTTTTCTGCTCAGGTTTCAAGAACCAAGAAAGACAAGGTGAGAGAAAGTGAGGGGCAAACTTGGAGGATGTCTTAACTTTGGTGCATTTTCTCCTTCTTCAGTGTCCTCTGCTTCCACCTTCATCTGTCTTCCTTTTTTTCATGTAATTTTCAGAAAGGTGACAAGATAGAGCCTTAAGACAGGGCCCTGGTAAAAATGTATATGATCCTGAAAAAATGGTGAAATGAAAGCAGGGTGGCCACACTCCTTGACTTATGTAAAGTTTGTTCACACCTGCCTCGCTCTCCTTTGAACCTGATAGTGCGTGGATTTCTTAATGATGTATAAATTAACAGGACTTTATCAAAGACTCAGTAAGTTGGCAGTCAGTGCAAACAGAACTGAGGAAAATCCATAATTTCAGAAGAAATGTAGTACACTGTATCATGTATATCTAGAACAAATATTTAAACAAACAAAAAAACTAACTAAATAGTTAAAAACAAGTCCATTTCTTCTGCATAATCATCCTGGTGCAGTATTGAAATTAGATATTCCCAATTAACCTCTTCAATAATTAACTTCTCTTCCTTAGATGAATAATTGAAAGAAAGATCTTTAGTTTTCACTGCACCAGATACCAAGATCATTATATTTTGGAGAATATGCCAGTGGAAATCTCTCACTGTGGTTCTAAGCACAAATATAAATGAAAGGGACATTTGAGTTAGGGTGCTAGAGGAGTGATTTTTAATTTCAATCATATTTCACAGAAATGTTCTGAGAGATGTTGAGAGCTGGGAGGGGAAGATGGGTAAGTTGATGCCAGAGCTATTTTGGATTATCAGTCACGTAGAATGAGTTCACCCAGCAATGAATGGAAGTGAGAACCAAAATTAAGATAGGGGGCTGGGAATGCAGCTCAGTAGTAGAGTGCATGCCTGGCATGGGTGAACCCCCAGGGTTCCATCCCAGCACTGCAAAATTAATAATAAGGTAGAGTACTCTGGGTAAACGCTATGAAAGAACTAACAGAAGAGGGTTTAGGGAAGAATATGATGAATTGGTTAGTTATTTAGAAAACTCCAAAGCAGGGTATCTTAGAAGTCAAGTGAGTTCATGTCACTTATTCCTTCCTGTGTGCTGACTGTTCAGAATGTGAACCACCTCCTGTTCAGTGTCACTGCATGAGTCCTGCTGGTTGGTAGCATTGAGCATAGGGGGACTGAAGAACAATATTGATTTTCTCCCCCAATCCTGGTAGTAAGGCTAGAAACAATGACCTATTCTCAGCAAACCAGTCGTTTCCAAACAGAACTATGCATTGCGAGCGAGTATCACAGAGGAGCAGGTGTGGTTTAAACTTCCTTCCTGGAGGCTGTGTCTTGGGCAGCCTTTGCTAAGCCTTGGAGATACCAGCATTGCCTATTGCCCTGTCCCAGAGGCAGCACCCAGACTGAGATTGGAAATATCCCAATTCTGGCAGTTTCCGGCATTTTCTAAGACTGTTTTTGAGATTTGCCATTGACCCTCTGAGCCACTTATATCCTTCCAAAGAATTTCTTCTCTGTTTCTGTGTTCAAAAATAGTCTAGAATTTTGAAATGGTGATAGAACAAAACATGAGCTCTTCTATGTGCAGGACCCTGTGTGACTGTATGGGTCACATTCTCATGAAGAGAAAGGCATTCATCAGGTCAAGGGGAAAATATCCCTAAAAAAGTGAATCCTGGGTAGTATATGTGTGTGTGTGTGTGTGTGTGTGTGTGTGTGTGTGAGATTGCTACCTAATTAATGCCACAATCAGAATCAAACTATCAGTTAGAGTCCATTCAAACCTAATTGAATTGCCAGGGTGCTAAAAACTTGGCAGAATTTTCTGTGTCTTCACAAAATAAAGGTCTTTCTTCTGTGCACACATCCAAGTGGGAATGTTCTTGGGTATGATTTGTAAGCTTTGATAGAGAAAGATAAAAGTGAGTCAAAGGTATTTTAAAAGGGCCAACCCTAACTCCAGTGTGAGAGAATCACAAACAGTGGTGTCATTTATCCTGCCACTGAGATGGCTGTGCATCCATGGCATGGCTACACAGCTGCTGTGGACATATTGTTTGTGGTCCTTTCCAGAAACTCTGAATCTGATGCTGCCAAACACATTCTCCCAAAGTGCAAGCCAGGTTCAACCAGTTGACTTGTTCTCTTAGGGAAGGTTTTCCATTATAATTCCTTTCCTGGTAATCCGTCCAGCCTTGATAGGTTTGCCAATAAATTTTGTGTCTAAGCTTAAGAGTCCATGAGAATCTGTATTCAGTTGAAGAAAAAAATCTTGCAAAGTAGATAACTAAGAAATTCTGGTATCAATGACCCAAATCATCTGGGCTGGCAGCATGTCAGTCATGCCTGGGAACTATGCCCTGACTGGAAGCTACACCAGCTGACCTGAGAAGTGCCAGGAAATGGGTGACTGTCTAACAATGTGGTCACAGAAGCTATCGTTATGCATTCTGTTGTCAAACAAAAGCCTTCTGTTTAGCTACCAGCTATTTTTAGACCATGTCTCACAATCTTTATGTTTAATGGAAAGGACAGTGAAGGAAATCTGCAGATGTCAGTGGCATGTTAAAGACAGTGACAGGTCAGATCATCCTTGTCATGACATGGAAACAGCTTTCTGCCATATACAGAGACTTTCAACACTGCTACACAGTTTAGCAGACCCACCCAAAGAAACAAGTTCTGCTTTACAATCAGAAACATGAAAAAATTGCCACTCCCTGGCCCACTGGTGGAGCTATTGAGATTTCTAGCACGAAACAGAAAGATTGCTTCAGCACCCACTTGACCTTTTCCTCTCTCATACAACTTCACTGAGTTGGTGTTGGTTCATTCAAATCAGTACATAATTGAAAGCAGCTGTTATTTCATAGGTGACTGGAAGCCTAATATTCTTTGGGAAACATGCAAAATAAACCCAGTTCACATAATTCAACATCCACTTTTTAATCTTCGTCCTTCTTAAGAAAGAAGGATTTAACTATTTAATTATATAAATAACTATCTTAATGGAGTACCTAGTACATATCAGGCATCATACAACCAAATACCAACTCTTTTTCCTGTATGCATTTAATCCTTCCAACATTCTATGGACTAAATGTTTTGACATTCAAAAATGTGGAAACTTGAATATAGAAAAGATATGCAATTGATGATCTAAAGTCAGATTAATGAATGGAAATGTTCAAATTCAAGCCCAATTCCTCATGCTCTTAAAGGTGTTCTCTGGTACCTCCACCATTCAGGGAGTATCTCATATATAATAGGAAATAAGAAAAAAATCATTATGAAAAGTGATTCTATGCTTCAAAGAGTTTTTAATAGAATGTGAAAGAGACAAAGAACAATAATAAATCTACATGTATAGAGTCAACTGATTTTTGACAAAAATGTAAAGGCAATTAAATAAAGAAAGATTGTCTTTTCAACAAACGGTCCTGGAACACTTAAATATTCACTTGCAAAAATTAAAAATGAACCTCAAGTCATACCTCACACTGTATAGAAAACTTATTCAAAATGGATCTTAGACATAAATTTAGAACCAAAAGTATAAAACTTGCAGGGAGGGGTCAGGGAGGGGGGGCAGGAAAAAGGCTTTTTGTAACTTGGTTTAAACAAAGCTTCCTTAGATACAATACTAAAAACCCAGTCTATTAAAAAAACTGATAAATTAGACTTCACCAAAATTAAAAACTTCAGCTATTCAAAAAGTAATATGGAACCAGCTTAAGTGTCCATCGATAGATGAATGGATTAAAAAATGTAGTGTATATAAACATATATAGACACAATGGAGTTTTATTCAGTCATAGAGAAAAACAAAATTATGTCATTCTCAGGAAAATGGATGGAACCAGAGATCATTATGGTAAGCAAAATAAATCAAACTCAGAAGGTCAAGGTTTGTATGCTTCTCTCATATACGAAGCTAGAGAGGAATAAAAGAAAACAAAGGTGGGGGGGGTCATCTCATGAAACTAAAAGGGAACTCATCAACAGAGGAAAGGGACCAGGTGGTGGGAGGTGGGGAGGGAGGGGGGAAGTGCTAGGAGTGAAATTGACCGAATCGAATTGTTATGCTGTGTGCATGTGTGAATATATAACAACAAATCTCATCATTACACACAAATACAATCCACCAATAAAAAATGTGGGGAAAAAGGTAACATTAAGGAAATGAAAAGTTTACTCACAGATGGGGGGAACATTGTAAAACACACATCTGACAAACAGCCTGATAAAAATAATTGGAAACTATTTGATAGAAACACCATGAAAAAGCTGTACAGATGTAAAATAAAGTGCATGAAAAGATACTTGTGCCATTAATCATTAGAAAAATTAAAATTAAAATCACCATGATATGTCACTACAAACTTTTTATAATGGCTAATTTGATTTTTCTAATAATTATAAAGAAGTGCTAGAAAACAGTTTCGAAGTTTCTTATGAAGCTGAACACATACTTATGCTATGACTCAAGAATCCCATCCTAGATATTAACCCAGAGAAATGAAAACTTAGGCTTTCACAACACCTGGATATAAATGAATGCTTATTACATATTTATTCATTGCCTCCAAAACTGAAAATATTGATGTCCATCAACTGGTGAAAATAGACAAGTCTTAGTACACTCTTAGAGTGGAATGTGACCAATCAATAAAATCAACAAATCACAGATGTAATTAATAACTGCATGAATCTCAAGAACATTATAATAAGTAAAAGAAGTCATATGTTAAAAACTGAGATATTATTTCATTTATAAGACATTCTAGAAAATGAGATATTATAGGGACAGCAAATAAATTAGTAGTTTCCACTGGCTGGGGAAAAGAAAGTTACTATCTAGGGCCACATTTTAAGGCAATGAATATGTCCTCCATCTCAATTTTGGTGATTGATCAAACATCATAGAACTATACACAGAAAAGGTAAATTTTGTATGTTGATGATATGTGAACAAACTTGACTTTAAATATTCAGCATGTCTAACACTAAAGCATTCTCTTCCTCACTCGGTCTTGCTCCTCAGAGGAAAGCTCCATTCCCTGTCTTCCATTTTCCATGGACAGCTCTTCCATTTCTTACTCCAGCATGCAGTCAGCTTTGATGTCTAGAAAATCCTGTGTATGTTTCTCAGATTTGTTTCTTCTTCTCCATTCCAGTTATCGCTGTTCTATTTGTTGCTTCAACATTTGTAATCTAAGTCCTACTCTGACTTCATGACAAGTTTTCTTCTGGGAAGACCCACTCTGCTTCAATCAGTCTCCCCCATGCTCTCCCCTAAATGATCTTTGTAAACAATAATCTTCATCAGGGATATCCTATCTTCAAAATCTTTAAAATTTTCTTACAGTAGGGTTTTAGTCAGCTTTTTTACTGCTGTGACATAAAGATTTGACCAGAACAATTTTAGGGGAGGAAAAGTTTATTTGAAGGCTCACAGTTTCAGAGGTTTCAGTCCATAGACAGCCAGTTTCCATTCCTGGGGGCTGAAGGTGAAGCAGAACATCATGGTAGAAGGGTGTGGTAGAAGGAAGTGGCTCACATGATGATCAAGAAGCCGAAAGAGAGACTCCCCTCACCAGATACAAAATATATACTCCAAAGCCATGCCCCCAAAGACCCAGCTTCTCCAGCAACACCCTACCACCTTCAGTTTCCATTCCATTAATCCCATCACATGATTTACTAACTGATTGTATTAAGGTTCTCATTACCCAACCATTTCTCCTCTGAACCTTCTTGCATTGTCCCACACATAATCCTTTGGAGGACACCTCACATCCTAAGCATAACAAGTAGAAAGTCAAAGATTCTTCACAATAAACACCAGCCCTTCCTGGAATACCCGCTGTCACTCCTACAGGCATATTTTATGTACCAGCCATACTGTCACTCACCTTCCAGTTCCTGAATGTACCTCATTGTTTTTTCTCCTCTGTATCTTTGAATAGATTTTGCTCTTTTGTCTGAAAAGCTTTTTAAAATCGTACCTCTAGTTAGACCTTCTCATTCACTCCTAACACTCCTTTTACTCAATGGAAACTCTATTATTGACATCATGTTAATGGTTGAATGCTCCAATATCAATATGCTGGACCCTTAACAAGGGAACTCTACTCCCTGCCTTTAAGTTGTGCATAGATCTGGGTAGCCCAATAAACTAGATGCTTCTTAAAGTGGTTGTGTATGACACATTTTGAATCCTCAGCAATCCTTGGCTTTTGGTAAAATATCTTTCAGAGATATAAACATAACTATATCACAAATTCAGTATCAGGAAAAAAAAAACACATTGCCTGAGCATTTTACCCTCCTCTTGGTATTTTGTCTCTGGGTAGACTAGTTTTTAAAAAATGATCACCTACTGCATTGCTTAAGGAAAAACTTCAGACAAATGGAATTTAACAGTGTTTATCTGAGCAAAGAACAATTCATGAATCAGGCAGTACTCAGAACTAGAGGAGGTTCAGAAACCTCCACCCTGCAACAGTGAGGAGTGCTTATTTCTAGACAGAACAGGTAGGTAGAATATACAAACAACTTGATTGGTTACAGCTAGGCCTTTGCCTTATTTGGACATGGTCTGATGTCTGCCTATGACTGGTGGACACTGGGCTGCTTGTTATTTCCCTAAGTTAGGTTTTCAGCTTGTTAATGTACTAAGTTAGGCTGCAGTCATTAATAAAGGAACTCAAGGTGTGGAGAGCTAATCTGGCCAAATTTAATTTAACAACAGGCATCAGCAATGGCAAAAGAAGGTCAAGACAAATCCCTGAGGCTATAAAAGAGCAGCAATTTCAAGGCAAGTATAATCTATAAAGCAGAGCAATAGCAGGAAAAATACAAGGATTAGTAAGGTCACCTTCCTATGTCTAAAGTCCTCAGTAAAGGTTTTTGTAGGAGATTGGCATTATTCCTAGATGACTCCTACACCTAAATGAGACCAAACTAGTTTCTGAGCTTGCTATATGTAGAACTGGTAGATGCTATGAAGAGATTCTGTGGCTTGCATCTCTATTCTTTATGCCCTAATAAGCATGAGGATTTGCTTTTTTTGGATGAAAGTGGGAGATTTTTTCAGTCCGTGCTTATATGACTGTGCATTGAGAAAGAGAGCAGAGAGGAAGAGAATTGGTGCATAGCATGCCATCTGAATCTCTACTCATCTTGCACACAGGTTTTCCCCTAATAGAGAAAAGAGGGGCAAACGTTGAATAAAGTATAGTCAACAAAGTCATGATGTCCCTCTGCACAGACAGGGAACTATGTCAGTGACCTGCAGAAAGCAGCCACAATCAGGAGAGGAGAGGCTCTTTGTCCACCACTATGAATAGAGACCACCAGGATTAGACAGAGCAATATGGACAAGGTTATATAACTGAAATAAAATAAATGTTCCACACTCACAAGTCCTCTGGTCATTTGTTTGTGAGAGAGTGAGGCACTAATTAGGAAATGTTAATGTACAATAGAAGGGTTTTGCCATACTTTATTCATCTTAATCATTTTCTTCTTTGTTTGCAGGGTTGGGGAACATCTCTTGTCATTTGGAGGTTGCTGTTTCAGTTCATTTTCAGTCATTTCACTCTCATGGTTTAATTGCTGGAACTGAATTCAAAATTACAAAAACTATAGATTATTCATTTTCAACCAACTCATTGTTTGAAACAAATCGTTGTCCAGCATAGCTTGCTGGATTTTAATCAAATTACATTTTGTCAAGTTGAACTTGGTGAAATTGCTTTGAATAAATGGTTTTAGGGCAAACTGATTAACCATGAATTGCTCAAGGTCCTCTTAATGGCCCCGATGAAGCACTGCAGTGCCCAGTAAGTAGACAGACAAGTCAGGCAGTATTATCACAAATGGCACTGGCAGCAGGGTAGTGAGGAAAGCCACTCATGGAGAGCAAGCCAATCAAAACTCAGAAATGGGAACGGTCTTATTGCTTTCTATTCCCAGGAAACCACCCTACGACTCTCAAAAAATATCTGAGTCTATATTGAAGAAGGTGGGTTGGTTAATCTTGGTTGTCACCTTGACTGGACTGAGAGATGCCTAGGAAATAGGCACAGCACATTTCTGAATGTGTCATGAGTATGTTTGCAGAAATGAGTGGCATATGGATCAGTGAATTGAGTGTGGAAGACAATCCTGAATGTTATTGACACCATCCAAAAGGTTTAAGGCCCAGGTGAAGCAAAAGGTGAAAGAAGGGGAAGCTGGCACGTAAGTACATGTGTGACTCTTCCTAAATTGGTGCATGTGTTTCCGCTGCCATCACCTGCAGATATCAGACTCCAGTTTCTACAGCCTTTGAACACAGACTCTCCAGTGACTCTCTCCTTCAGACTCAGAGTGGGGCCACATCATTTGTCCCTCTTCTGTGGTCCCCAGCTTCTTGGACTGAGAAAATACTGGCTTATCCAGCTCTGCAGACTGCACATGGCCATTGTGGGATTGAATAATCCCTCTAGTCATGTAAACCAATCTAATAAATCCTTCTTATAATTACATGTACATTCCACTGGCTCTGTTCCCCTGGAGAACTCTGGCTCAAACAGATGGTGATGTTCTTGTTTTCTTTCCCTCTTCTATCATGGTGGATATTCTGGGCAAAGCTGGTATATAATCTTCAGGGTCTAGTGCAAAATAAAGATTTAGGGCCCTTTTTTCAAAAGGGGAAAAAGTGCCATTAAAGATATTATAATCAACAGGGGCTTATTTTGTTTTGTTTTGTTTGTTTTGTTTTTCCTTTTTTCCATAGTCCTTCAATTTGTCATGGTGGTTTTTATTTGCTTTTTAATGTCATTCTAACTAAGGAAAAATTGAAAGTTGACACTATTAGCATGGGTTTTGCCATTCTTACCTTTTTCATACAATGCCAGTTTTAAATGCAAATATAAAAATTTGTACTGGAATCAGCAAAATTACACAATTTGCATTTCATAGCTTATATATGCATATGTTCTTTGTTCTTACCAAAACAGTGGAAAAGTTGTACAAAACTAACTCAATTATCATTTTACTTACAGATGAATGTACATTCTTCTAAGAGTCTCTACCTTCTATTTATTGATAAGTTAGGAGGGCCTGGAAGAAAAAGAAGTTACCCTACCTTTTCCTTTTCTTCTGTATCATCATTTTCATAAGTGATTGACTTATGGAGTAATGTAAGACAGAGAAGAGAAAAACATGAGAGTGTTGCCTATTGTCTATAGTTGTGAGAATCACTGCCTTCTCTTCACATTCGGAGCAAGTTCAGTTTTCCAACAGGAAGAATGGTCTCTCAGAGCTTTCAGCTCACTGTTGCTTACTCAAATCTGTGCAGAAGGAAGGATAGACAAAAGATCCCAGGAACAGACTGAAGAGATTTTAGAAAACAGTCAAAAATTGAAACAACCTAAATGCTTCTCAACAGAAGAGACAGATTGTGGTACTTTCATGTAATGGAATATTACTGATAAAGAGGAACAAATTTTGATGCAGACATCAATAGGGTAAAGCCTCAAAAATAGTATGTCGAACAAAGGAGGCCAAAGACAAAAGCAGATACCAAATGAGTGATATTTTATGAGGTTCTAGATAGAAAAAGTCAAACTCAATCTATGATGATAAACATCAGATTATTGATTCCTTTGGAGAGACAGGGAATGACCAGAAGATGACCTAAGCAACCTTCCCTGGTACTGGATGTGCCTATATCTGACAAGGCTGTGGTCTCTGTGGGCATATGCTTTTATCAAAACTTGTCAGATAGTGCATTTAGGATCTCTAAATTTCACTCTGCATAAATAATAACTTGGTAGAAAGTAAGTTACTTAGTATTTCTCTTTCCAAAAAATGGCTATCATTGTACATTTTAAAAATAAATTTTAAAATCAGATTGTCAAATGTCACAAGGATTCTATGAGATTGGGACTGGGAGAACACTTAATTAGTGCATATATTTAGGAGAAAAGACATCCTTACTATGTTACATCACCCCTGGGATTACATTTCTTGCCCTTATGGTTTTTCTTACATTAATTTCATTAAAGTTATCACTGTAGAGAACTTTCACATTGATGTTAAATTTATATCTATCTTATTCAGAGATTGTCTTATTTGCATGTGTAAACTGAGTTTCTTTATTTTTTGCTATTATTGTCCAATAAAAAAAATCAATGGTTTTCTTACTGTGGCCACCTCATTGAATTATATTATTATTTCTAATAGTTTGAAGTTCATTCTGTAGATTTTCTGCTATTCTAATATCTGCCAACAATGACAATATTTTCCTAATATTATATGTTACTGTTATTTATTTTTTATTTCACAACTAGAATGATTACACTATTAATTAGTACATAGTTGAGTAGCAATGTTAAAAGATGCCATCCTTTTATTTAGAGAATAACTTTATTATTTCACTATTGTGATATTTGCTTTAGTATTTAACACAAAAGCATATATTAGGTTAGGATTTTTTTTTAATTTTTGGAAAGACTGTCTTTGGTTTCAATATTGCTTTAGGTAAAATGATAAATTTTATCAAACTCTATCCATAACTATCAGAATGTTCGTATTTATTTTTTCTTCCTTAATATACTAACATGACCATCTATATTGATGAATATGCTGTATGACACAATTTTTGAATTATATAAATAATCTTTATAAATAATAATCTATATAAATGAATATGCTGTATGACACAATTTTTGAATTATATAAATAATCTTTATAAATAATAATCTATATAAATAATATTTAAGACAATATATTATTGTTAAATATATGGTGGCTTTCTTTTTTATCATTTTCCTTAGGATTTTTCCATTGATTTTTATAGTTTTGAATGCTGTTTGATTTCCATTTTTTCTCTCAACTGTATTTGGCTTTGATATCAGGGCTATCAATTGACTATGGGAAGCCGCCAATTCTTATTTTTGAAAGAGTTGAAATATTAGAGAAAGATGTAGCACAGCTTACTCATAGAATTATCTGGACATCATATCTTTGTTAGAAGTTACCTCCTGTTCAGTTTCTCTGATGATTATTAGCCTCTCCTTTAAAAAAAAATTCTTCTTCATCTTATAGTAGGAAATCTTTCATTTCATCTAGATATTTGAATGTAGTTGAAAAGGGTATGATTATGTGCTTTTCTCATTTGTAATCTTACTGTTGTTGTTTTCCACTATTTTTTCATCAAGTTTTGCCAATGTTTAGTCTAATTTGTTTGAAAAACTATTTGACTTTATTTTTTCTTATCTCAATAAATTCTGCTTTTACCTATATTACATATTTCTTTATACTTTTTTGTTTTGTTTTTACTTTTCTTATTTATTGAACTGAAAAATCTAGGTAATAAATTATCAATCTACTTTAATGTAGGAAATGCATTATAAGATTTCAAATTTCATCTGAGGACCCAAGATGGTGAACTAGAGGGAGGCTGCATTCCTTGTCACTCCATGACTCAGGATTCACAGAGGAGAAATACTATTTCTCTGTGAGGCAGCCCCTGCTGCCCACCGATTCCCTGCTGTTTACCCCCAACTTGTCATCCTCAATCGCCCACTGTCTGCCAGCATATCACCTGCCTTTTGAGCTCAGATTGCTCACTGACCACTGCCTATCATCTGCCATTTGCCTGTTAGCCTGCTTCTTGCCTGCCCACTGCCTGCCTTTCACCTACCCATTCATTACCCACTGTACCAACGTCCATCAGCAGATCACCCACATTAGCCTGCAGACCACCAGCAGATGGCCTGCTCCCTGCTGCTGCCTGGAAGTCCATCCTCATAGTACCTGCAGGTTTGGTTACACACAGCCATAGTAATCTTGGGTCACTGGCCAGGGCCTGCAGGCTTGCCACCATCACCGTCACGATCTTGGCAACCTCAGTCAGGATCTGGAGATATATGGGGGTACCTGCAGGTCTGCTTGCACCAGAGGTCTTTCTGCTATGTGTCCTAGAGGCAGCCATCTGGCTGCCCCTTTGCTCCTTTGTGTGAGTGCATCCCTGGTGGTCTCTCTGCCAAGTTGAAAGGGCTTTGAGATCTTGGGATTGCAACAAGGCAGAGCCTGGGGAAACTGAAGTCCAGGTGCATCAGATTGCAGCTGGGTTTGCATGGGCCCATCTGGGTATGGCAAGCTGGAGACTAGGGGCAGTTCCCTGGGGGGAACCACAGGCTAGAGAAACTGGAGAAAGCTAGGCTCCCTCCATCTCAGTGAGTCCTGAAGTGCACAGGGACAAATGGGGCCAGCTACAATAGGTGGGAAGACTAGAAGAGAGTGTGAGGGCATCTTGCTATCAGCTCACCCACAAACCACTCCAGCACCCACTGGACAGGAGATAACATCCAACTTCAGACAACTCCACCTATTGGTGGATAAGGGAAGCTGAGAAAATTTTTGAAAGCCAAGGGAAGCAATCATTCAGTTTTCCCTTGAGATTTTTTTCTTTTTCCCTCTCTCTCTCACACCTCTACCATCTTTCAATCCAAATATTTTTCATGCATCAATTTATTGAGGAATGGGATGTCTGAATAGTATATTACAGTTTTGTTGTGTATTCTTATATTTTTACTTTTAAAAAAATCTGAAAATATTTTTTTCTACAGGTTAGAAACTATACTGCCTCAGATCCATACCACTAGATGGGAAACAACAACACAAACACACACACAAACAACATGAAAAAACAAGGAACAAAGCAACTCAAACAAACCAAGATGTTCCAACAATAGAATCCATAGACAACATAGTAGAAGAAATGTCAGAGAAGGAGTTTAGAAAATACATAGTTAGACTGATCTTTGAAATAAAGGATAGTATTGGAGAGGAAGTACAGGAAGTGAAAGATCACTTCAATAAAGAGGCAGACATTATAAAAAGGAATCAAACAGAAATCCTCAAAATGAAGTAAACAATAAATCAAATTAAAAACTCAATGGAAGTATCATCAACACACTGGACCACTTAGATGGTGAGAAACCATGAACAGGACTTCAAAGAAATATGGGATAACCTGAAAAGACCAAGTTTAAGATTTATCAGAATGGACAAAGGCATGGGGATACAAACCAAAGGAATGCACAATCTTTTCAATGATGTAATATCAGAAAATTTCCCAAATCTAAAAAATGAAATGGAAAGTCAACCACAAGAGTCAACCACAACCAAATGTACAAAATTACAGCAGACCAACACCAAGGCACATTAAAATGAGAATGACTAACATAGGGAATAAGGATAGAATTTTAAAACCTGCAAGAGAAAAAAAATCAAACTACATATGGGGAAAACCAATTAAGATTTCAGCTGTTCTCTCAATGCCAGGAGGTCCTGGAATAACATATATCAAACTCTGAAAGAAAATGGATGCCAACCAAGAATTTTATATCTAGCAAAATTAAGCTTCAGGTTTGAAGATGAAATAAAAACCTTCCATGATAAACAAAAGTTAAAAGAATTCACAACTAGAAAGCCTGCACTACAGAATATTTTCAGCAAAATATTGCATGAGGAGGAAATGAAAAAAAAAAAACAATGAAAACCAACAAAGGAAGGAACTACACTAAAGGAAAGATTAATCAAAGAAGAAACTAAGACAAGTTTAAAAACAAAAATAAAATCAAATGACTGGGAATACAATTCTTATCTCATTAATTCATCATTCAAAAGACAGGCTAGCAGGTTGGATTTTTTAAAGAAAGACCCAACAATATGCTGTCTTCAAGAGGCTCACCTCCTAGAAAAAGACATCCACAGCCTGAAGTTGAAAGGTTGGGAAAAAACATATCACTCACATGCACTGTGTAAACAAGCAGGAATTTCCATCCTCATAAAGACAAAGTGGACTTCAAAGTTAGAAGGGAAAAAGACAGACATTTCGTACCACTTAAGGGAATCATAAATCAACAAGACATAACAATCATAAATATATATGCCCCAAACAATAGAGCATCTATGTACATCAAACAAACCCTTCTCAATTTCAAGAATCAAATAGACCACAACACAATAATACTGGGTGACTTTAACAAACCCCTCTCACCACTGGATAGATCTTCTAAACAAAAACTAAACAAAAAACTATAGAACTAAATAATACAATCAATGATTTAGACTTAATGAACATACATAAACTCCTTCATCCATCATTGAGTGAATACACTTTCTTCTCAGCAGCACATAGATCCTTCTGTAAAATAGTCCATATGTTATGCCACAAAGCAACTCTCAGCAAATACAAAAAATAGAAATACTACCCTGCATTCTATCAGATCATAATGGAATGAAACTAGAAATCAACAATAAAATAAAAAATGGAAGCTACTCCAAAACCTTGAGACTAAACAGCCTTCAACTGAATGTCAAATGGATAGCAGAAGAAATCAGGGGGATATAAAAAATACTTACAGGTAAATGAGAACACCAATACAACATATCAAAATCTCTGGGACACTATGAAGAGGAAAGTTCATTGCATTGATTCATTCATTAAAAGAATAAAAAGTCAATAAATAAATGACCTAACATTGCATCTCAAAGCCCTAGAAACAGAAGAACAAATCAACACCAAAATCAGTAGAAGACAAGAAAAAATTAAAATCAGAGCTGAAACAATGAAATTAAAACAAAAAATCGACAAAACAAAAAGTTGGTTCTTTGAAAAAATAAAGTTGATAAACCCTTAGCTATACTAACAAAGAAAGAAAGAAAACTCAAATTACTAAAATTTGTGATGAAAAAGGAAATATCAAGATAGGCACAACTGAAATACAGAAGATAATTAGAAACTACTTTGAAAATTTATACTCCAATAAAATAGAAAATCTTGAACACATCAAAAAATTTCTAGAGACATATGATCTACCCAAACTAATGCAGGAAGACATACACAATTTAAATGGATGAATTTCAAGCAAAGAAACAGAAGAGGCCATCAAAAGCCTATGAACCAAGAAAAGCCCAGGGTCAGATGGATTCTTAGCTGAGTTCTACAAGACCTTCGAAGAAGAATTAAGACCAATACTCCTCAAATTATTCCCTGAAATAGAAAAGTAGGGAACACTTCCAAACTCATTCTATGAGGCTAGTATCATCCTGATACCAAAACCAGACAAAGACACACCAAGAAAAGAAAACTTCAGACTAATATCCCTGATGAACACAGATGCAAAAGTTCTCAAAAATTCTGGAAAATCACATACAAAAACATGTTAAAAAGATTGTGCACCATGATCAAGTGGGGTTCATCCCAGGGGGGCAAAGTTGGTTCAACATAAGGAAATCAATAAACATAATACATCACATCGATAGCCTGAAAGACAAGAATCACATGATTATCTCAATAGTTGCAGAAAAAGCATTTGACAAAAACAGCACCTCTTCATGTTCAAAACACTAGAAAAACTAGAGATAGTAGGAACATACCTAACATTGTAAAAGATATCTATGCTAAGCCCAAGGCCATCATCATTCTAAATGGAGAAAAATTGAAAGCATTCCCTCTAAGAACTGGAACAAGACAAGGATGCCCTCTTTCACGACTTCTGTTCAACATAGTCCTTGAAACTCTAGCCAGAGCAATCAGGCAGATGAAAGAATTAAAGGGATATTAATAGGAAAAGAAGAACTGAAATTATCTCTATTTGCATGTGACATGATTCTATATTTAGAAGATTCAAAAATTCCACCAGAAAACTTTTAGAACTAATAAATGAATTCAGCAAAGTAACAGGATATAAAATCAGTTCCCATATCAAATGTATTTCTATGCATAAACAATGAATGCACTGCAAGAGAAATCAGGAAAACTACCCCATTCACAATAGCCTCAAAAAAAAAAAAAAAAAAAACTTGGGAATTAAACTAACAAAAGAGGTAAAAGACCTCTACAATGAAAACTACAAAACTCTAAAGAAAGAAATTGAAGAAGACATTAGACAATGGAAAGATCTCCCATGTTCTCAGGCAGAATTAATATTGTAAAATTGCCATACTACCAAAAGCATTGTACAAATTTAATGCAATTCCTATTAAAATCCCAATGACATCCTTCATAAAAGTAGAAAAAGCAATCATGAAATTCATTTGGAAAAATAAGAGACCCAGAATAACCAAAGCAATCCTTAGCAAGAAGAGTGAAGCAGGAGGCATCACACTACCAGACCTTAAACTATACTACAGAGCCATAGTAACAAAACAACATGTTTTGGCACCAAAATAGACATGTGGACCAATGGTACAAACAGAAGACACAAAGACATCCCACATGAATACAGACAAAGGTGCCAAAAACATACATTGGAAAAAAGGTAGCCTATTCAACAAATGGTGCTAGGAAAATTGGAAATCTATATGTAACAAAATGAAATTATACCTCTATCTCTCACACTGCACAAAAATCAACTCAAAGTGGCTCAAAGACTTAGGCACTAGAACAGAGACCCTGCGCCTAATAGAAGAAAAAGTTGGCCCAAATCTTCATCATGTCAGCTTAGGATCTGTCTTCCTTAAAAAGACTCCTAAAACACAAAAAGTAAAATTAAGAATCAATAAATGGGATGGATTCAAACGAAAAAGCTTCTTCTCAGCAAAGGAAACAAACAATAATGTAAAAAGAGCCTGCAGAATGGAAGAAAATCTTCACCACATATGCCCCAGGTAGAGCACTAATCTCCAGGGTATATAAAGAACTCAAAAAACTTAACACCAAAAAATTAAATAACTCAATCAATAAATGGGCTAAGGAACTGAACAGACACTTCAAAGAAGAAGAAATACAATTGATCAACAAATACATGAAAAAATATTCATCATCTCCAGCAATTAGAGAAATGCAAATGAAGATTTCATCTCACTTCAGTCAGAATGGCAATCATCAAGAATAAAAGCAACAACAAATGTTGGTGAGGAAATGGGGGAAAGGTACACTCACACATTGTTGGTAGGACTGCAAATTGGTGCAATCACTCTAGAAAGCAGTCTGAAAATTCCTCAGAAAATTTGGAATGGAACCACCATTTGACACCGCTCTCCCACTCCTCAATTTATACCCAAAGACTTAAAATCAGCATACTACAGTGATGCAGCCACATCAATGTTCATACCAGCTCAATTCACAATAGCTGAACTATGGAACCAACCTAGATGCCCTTCAACAGATGAATGGATAAAGAAAATGTGGTACATATACACAATGGAATATTACTCAGCCTTAAAGAGGAATGAAATTATGGCATTTGCCGGTAAATGGATGGAACTAGAGTATGTCATCTACGTGAAATAAGCCAGTCACACAAAACCAAAGGCTGAATGTTTTCTCTGATAAGTGGATGCTGACCTATAGTGGGTGGTAGGTACGGAAAAATGAAGGAACTTTGGATTGTGGAGAGGGGAGAGAGGGATGGGATGGGGCAGTGGAGATGGGAAGGAAGGTAGAATTAGACAGACATTATTACCCTATATACAGGTACAATTACACTACTGGTGTGACTTAGCACCATATACAGCCAGAGGAATGAGAAGTTATGCTCCCTTTGTGTACAATATGTCAAAATGCATTCTACTGTCACGTAAAACCAATTAGAACAAATTAAAAAATCAATAAAAAAATAAGATTTCAGATTATCCCTGAGCACTCCTTTGGTTGCATCTCATTGATTTTAGTAAGGATCATTCTTTTCATATAATTTATTTTTGATTTCTTCATCTCAAGAAATTTTTAGATTATTTATAAGTTCTCAAGCGATTAGATGAAGGAGTCTTACTTCATTATTACTGTATTTTCATTAGTAAATATGAAATACTGGTAAATATTAGTACATTTCATATTTGCTAATATTTTATTGTAGTTACAAGAATATTAATTTCATGTTTCAGAACCACAGATTCATATTGCTTTGTGGAGAGTGTTTATGACTGTCTCATGTTTAAAAGGATTCACATTAACCATTCTTGAGAAATACACTTCTGCTGGGGGCTATGAATGAATTGTGGGCTTGTCTGAGCCATCTCTAAGCAGAGGTGTGCCTCTTGGACAACTCTCAGTCTCATCTCATCCATGTAAGACTGCTCTGTTGCCTTGGCAATGTCCTGCTCAAAGAGAATTCTGTGACACTGTGGAATTCGTTGGTTCACACAACCCTAGGTCCAAACACAATTCCCCAGAGGTGGAAACAGATATGCCCCAATATCCTTGAGGCACCAGCTGCCTGGAGGAGGAGGAATTACCACGCAAGTGATTAGTCTCCAATCAGGCCAATTTCCTACAACCTCTCGCTTCTCATTTACCTTGAGAAAGTTTTTCTCACAGTGAACCCCCCTTTTGGTGTGTTTCACTATAAACAAAGCATCAGCTTTTTCCATTTGTTAGGATCAGGTCTTTTCCACCTGTAAAGTCCCTGCTTAAATTACATTTCTTGTGTCCTTTGTTTTTATTTCTTAAAACTATTTTTCAGCCTTTTATTTCCAGCCAGCCCACACCTCCTTAAGCTTACTGATTTCTTTCTCTGTGCAGGACATGGTGAGACACTTTTCCATATGTAATTCATTTTATTATTAAATTTTTCAAATTCTCTATATTTTGCATAATTTCCTTTTTTGTTTTCTGGATTTATAAGTCAGATATATACTAAAATCTCCCACAATAAATTTTAATTTGATAAATCCTTAAATTTCAAGTGTTTTTCCTTTTTCCATTTCAAAGCTATGCTATGAACATAATAAATGTGTATGGGTATTCATATATTCTTGGTAGATTTTTAATTCAATATAAAATATTATATTCATTTGAATTTTTCTGGTGTTCTATTTTTGTACCTACTTCCATCATTTTATATTTGTCTGACACATCTTTATTCATTCCTTTCAAATATTTTGCAACAAATTTTAGAGGTACCTTCTGTAAATATCACATATTGGATTTTTTGGTTTTGTTTGTTTTTGCCTTTTCACATTTATCATGTGAACTTTGATTCCCAAAATTTTATCCAGAAATGTGTTTCTTTTCCTCTTCAGTTTCAAACTGGAAAGGGGTTTTTAATTGTTGTTCCATGTTTTTTAAAAGTAATTTGTAGATTTTTGTATTTCAGGGATTTTTGTTTTGCTTTTTGTTTTTTTCTTTGGTTTTGTTTATGTTTTGATAGGCAATTTCCTATGGACCATGCATTTACACCCATTTTATAAGCAAGCTCTTTGTTCCAAGCTATCTTTTCCCACATACTGTACAGTGAACAGCCTCAGAAGGTATTATATCCCTTCAGAGCAAAGAAAAGATTTGATCGCTGCCTTAGAAAGTAGAGATAGTGTTTTCCTCCTGAGCAAATGGTAGGCATGTTTACTTCCCATTTCAAAAGACTCAAGTCCCCTAAATTCATGACTCCTCTTCTGTAATGCAATCCATTGCATGTGTCTCTGTAAAGTGTCATTTCATCCTCTTCAGGTCATCCTGTGGTAATTAAAGTTCAGGTAACCAAAGTGAATATGCAGTTATTTCTTCTACCTGCTGTGAGTAATAATGTCCTTTGTCTCTGACCAATGAAGTTTGTCTCTGACCAACTTCCATGAAACTACAGTGGGCAATTTATTTGCTTGCTAGTCAGGTTATATCTCAGATCCTTCACAGTTCTTGTTATCCTGTACATTCAATTTCTAATCCCCTATTTGAATGTTACTCAACATGAGGTCTATGGATCATTGAACAGTTTTGTGACTAAACAAAGACATTTTGGGTGTGTGTTTCTGAGGTGCAGTTCCTATTGGTATTACCACATCTTCCTAAGTTAACCTCAAATGGAGCAACAGGAATATGTGTGAATTTGGAAGTGTGAACTGTCAGGAATGGGAAAAGTAAAAAACCGTAAGAGGAAGATAGCACTTTGGTAGGGAAGGTAGGTGGAAAAATTATATATAAGAAGTTGTATAAATAACCAGAGCAACATCAAAACATTATGGCACAGTAATAGCCTTTGAGTCTAGAAACCTTAGGGTCTTAACATCCCCCACGAGATAGCTAGGAATCAGAGAGCTCTGGAAAAGGGCAAGATCCCAAGCCCATTCACAGTTTGGATGCTACTTGTAGGCTTGGGCATAATGACTGGTTTGAAAACTGTAAGTACTACTCCATTTGGGCCTTATGGTAGCCAACACTGTTAAATCCATGGGCTGGATCTCATTGTCCATTTGAGAAAATGGTGGATTCCAGGCTGTATGCAGTAACACCCCCAAATTTTGAAGTTACCTTTTCTCCAGGATGGTTCAAAAAAATTCTCTCTCCTTTCAGCCTTGCTACAGTAGAGGTGAATACAGGAGTAATGATGTAGAATGATGTGACTGATCCAAACTCATGGAAGGCAGGAGAAGACACTTATGATGCAAACTTTATCAATGCCATGCCAAGGCTCCCTGCAGTGTTCAAAACTGCCAATATTTGCATTCATGTATCTATAAAGTACTTTTTAAAGCTTGGATTTATTTGAGAACATAAAGGAGACATTTGTAAAAGAGAGTATGTAACCATGACCAGAAATGAGCTGAAAAAATTTGTAAGGAAATTAATCACAAATCATAGGTGCAAATTTCCTCATTTTTTTTTCTCTAGTCATGTTTAATTGTTTGGATTTGATTTGCAGAACAGGATTTCCTCTGCTTCAAATGAAGTTATTTTCCATATTTTTCTCATTTGATATGATCTGGGGAAAAAACATAGATATCCCTTAAGAGAGACAAACAATTCACGTCATGAAAATGGGCTGCATAAAACTGTAATAAATACATATTCGAGGGCATAAATATGTAGTAACACATTGCAGCTAAAAATCAAATATTCGGTAGAATTTCCCTAGAGATAGAAACAGGCTGCATCAAAAGCAATTTACCCTTTCCCTAAAGGCCCCAAATATCCCACATTCTCAATTCACACATCCTGCCTTCTGGACCTCTTTTGACATTACGAATTGGTAATATTTTCATGTGTTCTTGTTTTCAAACCCCAGTGTCACTCCTAGGCAGGTGGGGCATACATTCATATCTCTTAGAGTAACAGCTATTGCCTCGCTTTCTCTAAATGCCCAAGACGGTAATTTACATCTTTCTTCTCAGGATGTGCAGAATAGATTTTCATCTCCCACACCAAATGAAGTTTTATCTTTCTGTCCACAATGACAATTGGAGGAAAGCTAAGATCACTTTGCTTTTCATGTTTTCCTCGACCATAAATCTTGTCGATGCCTTTTAAAATACGACTCAGGAAACAAAGCAATTCTTTCACCATCACTCCATGTTACAAACCCTATAATCTTTCAATCAGACACCAACTTCTAAGAAATTATAGCTTTGGGGAATGCTGGATGCAGAAGTTGAAGCACAACAAGGACTGAGATCTTTATACCAATGAGGAAGTGGACTTTGGTCCCAGCTCAGTAGGATCTTGTTGAAAGTTAATCCTTCAGTTGCTTCTGCTTTGTTTCCAATGATACTAACACTCTTCCCTGAATACACTAGCTTCCCAGACTGCAGTTGTGATGGTTAAGTTGTTTAACCCTAAACCTAACCCTTTCCTGCCCAACAATAAAGTCCAAGGGAATGCCTGGTTTACAAGCTCCACCGCCCTTGCTGAATTGTTCTGAAGATGGAATAAGGTAATTTATCTAAGACCCTCAACACAATGCCATGTAGGAATTAGCTACTGACATCACCATTATTGCTCCTGTTTCTATTATCATGGCCAAGCTTTCTTGGGTTACTATAGTTTTGGGGGATGTTTAAAAAGTTCTTCTTTCATTCTATGACATTCTAACCTTGAAAAAGTTGACCTGATTTTCCTTTTCTTCCCAGTTTCCAGGGGATGGGAGGAATTCTTTTAAAAGATATCCCAGTGTCCTATTGCATGATGTCCAACATGTCACCCAGTAATTTCTGTTTCTCCATGGCTCATCATTCCATAAGAAATCAGCCTTATCTCCTTCAGCTGGGAAATATTCATCAATGCATTCAAATAATGACAGATGGATGAATGCTGCAAACAGCTTTAATTTAATCTTAAATGTTTTCCCAAAGAAATGAACCAGAGAAAAAGTTGTAAAAGTAATCAGTAAGTGGAATAGTTATGCCTAAAAACTTTCTGTTGCTTAAGTAACAAAGAAACCAATTCTTGTAGTTTATAGGACAAATAATTCATAAACTGATAGGAAAGTGATCCGGAAGTCAAAAACTTCGTCTCTTAAAGATAGAATGCATCACACTTCACTTTTATTTTGAAGAAAATAAGACTATCAATGGATCTGAAGTATAGTCTGCATAGTCTTCTTACTGTTATTTGGGATGCAGTCGGGCAGTTATGGTAGCCAGGTGTCAATTTTGAGCACTGGTTGATTGCATCGTCATTGAATTCTAATTCCATTAATCCTCTACCATGATCTTCATCATTTACTAGCTAATCTTGAACAATGTACTTAATCTTTCTGAGCCTAAGTTTCCACATTTGTACTACAAAGATAATAATAAAATTTACACCATGAAACTGATTTGAGAATAAAATGAAACATTGCATATGAAATCAGCCTCTGTCCCTTATAAATAATAAATATTATCTATTAGTATACCAAGGTTCCTTCTCAGTTTTATGAAAATAATTAGATATCTTACAAGCACCGAATTACTAAATCTCAGGTTAAAATTATCTTCATCACAAAACTGAAAAAAAAATTTATTAAAAATAAA
>JAJEJO010001385.1:111202-183634 GCA_020662805.1 Glaucomys volans | reverse complement strand
GTATATACATACATATATATCAAATTAAAACTCCATTTTAACATGCTTGTTGCATGTCTTATATTAAATGGAGTATGAAAATGCTGTATTCATTTTATAAACAACCTAGTAAGCAGTTAATTTAAAGTGCTCCCACACAATCTGAAAATAAATTTCCAATAATTGAATCCAAAGTTTCTGATCTCATAAAAATTTGTAATAAGAAAGTTTCAGGATCAAATACAATGAAAGTATAATTTATACCTATCAAAAACAAAAAGCTTTTACCCATTATGAAAGTTCAACTGCTTCAGTGCATTAATCCTGTAATAACAGAACAGTTTCAGTCAAGGAAACGTTGTGAGGTCAGACTTGAATTTTTAAAAACTTAGTTTGAAATTGTACATATTTTCTTTGACTATAACTTGCTTTATGTGGCATCTAACTCCCGAGGAACTCAAAACATGTTACAGATTTGTATTCTGACTTTCATCGTATTCATTGTTGCTTTTCAGTTTTTGCAGAGGAGCAACACACTAATTCAAGGATACATAACTCAGTAAAACCACTCCTACCTGAAGGTAAACTAAAGCAAAACCGAAGCTGAACTATCAGTGACATACCAATTCTAGAAACTCTATTTCTGTTCGGAGGGCTTCATAAACACTTTCCATGTCCTCTTCCTTATAAAGTTCTAATTCTTTTTTAAGTCTGTTTTAAAAGAAAAATTCCCTCTATTAGTTGAACAATAAACTGTTGTATAATAATTTTTATTACACAGACAGTGGGAGGTTTGTAGCTTCAAAAATCAGAATTTCAAATTAATACTAAAGAATTTAGAAATTTTAATTCTGTAAGGACTATATAAAATTTTGAGAAAAACTCCTATAAAGCAAATAAGTTGTACAATAAATAATAAACACTCATTAACTGCTAAATTAATAATAATTATTAGTAATTTTATGATAATTAAAAGAATAGCACTTTTCAGTAGAAAAAATATAGTAGTATTTCAGAAAACCACTGTTCTATCCTGGCCATTAAGAAGCTGACAAAACTGGGTTAAATCATTTAGTATTTCTGAACCTTACCTGAGAATTTTTAAGTAAAAACAAGTCAATAAACAAACAAAAACCCTCTAACATTTTTTCTTGTTCAAAAATTAAATAATACTTTATAATACACATATAATTAAAATGTTTTGAGATTGAGAATGCAACATTAATGCTTTTCCTCCAATTAAATCTTTAATATTTAAAATAATTTGAATTTTTTAAAAAATTACTTTATGCCTGTGTTTAATATGGAACATAGTGAAGAAACTGTCTTCCATTATGACTAACGTTTCTTCCGAAAAGAAAAACATAATCAAAAGCCATGAGCTGTGACTGCAGAGGTGGAGACCTGAAACTGGGTAGCTGGGAGTATGAAGCTGCCCTGAGGGCACATACTCAAAGGGACATTGCTCAGGTGAAAAGTGTAGTCAGCCTGAACCTTCACTGAGTTCTGATCCTCAAGGTGAAGGCAAAAAGGATTTAGAGCAGTGGAATCCTCCAGGTTCCAGAAACAGCAGAAGAAAATCCTCTCTGAAGGAAACCTTATATTTTGACCCATAGTCTTTCCACAGATTACAAACAATTGAGTTTACAGTCAAACATCACCAAGCACAACTAGGATGTTCAGTAGAAGTAAAAGTCAGCAGAAACAAGAAGAGGAGATTATAGGTTATCTCCATAATAAATAAACAACTATGAATCTAGAAGAAAAAGATGGAAAATGGGCACAAAACAAACAAAAACAAACTTTTAATAGTTTTTCAAAAAATACATTCAATGGTTAATAAAAATAAGCAATAGTGTTCAACTTCATTAGTGATCAGAGAAATATAAACAAATCCTATTATGGACCCACCATTATAGCCAAAATAAAGATTCAGTATCAAATCTTGTTAGGGACATTGAAAATCTAGCATAGGATATTGCATTCCATTCTTTTACTTTTATTATATCTATGTCTTTACATTTAAAGTGGATATTTTCAAAGAAAATAAATAGTATATCTTATTCTTTTATCTAAAATGATTATGTCTTTTAGTTGGTATATTTAAACCATTTACACTTAATATAGTTACTTGTATGGATTTAAAATACAGTAGTTTTCTAGTTGTTTTCTATTTATTCCATTGTTATTTGCTTTTTTCTCTTTTCTGCCTAGTTTGAGATTATTTTTATGATTGCATTTTATTTCCTTCATTGGCTTATTCCTATTTACTTTTAAATTTCAACAATGCTTGCACCTGAGTTTATAATACGCATCTTCATCTTAACACTACGTACTCTCAAATATAATACCGCTGCTGGACTTACAGGATAAAAACATTTTATCAGTATGATTCTAATTTGTTCCTCACAGGTTTTTATTCTTTTATCATCTTACATTTCTCTTTTTATATATACACAAACCTAAAATGCATTGCTCCTATTTTTACTTTGCTCATTTATCTTTTAGATCAATTAAAATGAAAAGGGTCTTTTATATTTATATTCAACTATTTCTGAAACCCTCTTATTTCTTTGTGTAGCTCCAAATTTCCATTTGGTATCAATTCCTTCTTCCCAAAAATCTTACTAATTTTTGTTCTTATAGGGTAGTCTGTTGGCAAGGACTCAATCAATTCATGTTTGTCTAAAAGTGTCTTAATTTACCTTCATTTTTGAATGACATTTTCACGGAGAATTCTGAGTAGATGCCATTTCTTTGTCCTCTGGTTTGCATGACTTCTAATGACTAGTCCACTCTCATTCTTACCATTATTCCTTTGTATATAATGTGTCTTTGTGTTTTTCTTCATGATTTTTTCTTTATATTTGTTTTTCAGAGGTTTGAATATGGTGCATATATGCTTGCCTTTTTTTAAAAACGCTATTTGGTGCTCTCTGAGTTCCCTGCATCCATGCCTTGAACTATTTTATTATTTTTATAAAATTCTCTGCCATTTATCTCTGGCATATGGAAGAGTATGGATGAATCTCAAATGCATTATATCAAATTTAATAGTCAGACCGTAGAGATTACATAGCATTTTATTTCACTTATATGACATAATGGAAAAAAGAAAAACCAGGAAAAGAAAATAGACCAAGGACTAGGCTTTGACTATACTGATTATCAATGGACAAAAGGCAACAATTTTGGAGTAATAAAAGTATCTTGATTATGGTGGTGGTTACATGACTGATTGTGTTTTTCAACCCACAAATCTGTATACTAAAAGAGTGAGTTTTACTTTATGTAAAATTATACTTCAATAAACTTATGTTTTAAAAAAAGAAGAAAGAAAAGAAAGGCACTAGTAGGAGTCTAGGTTTTCATAAGATAGCAACCATCACCTAAATTAAAAACAAATAAATACATAAATAAAAACCCTAAGAAAATCAAATGAAATCACCCATACACCAGGAGGAAATAGAGGATATTTCAGACTTGAAGTTACATTTAATTAGGGAAATAAATATCTACATCCAGCTGTGAAGCCTACATTAGTGGGAAGGAATTAAGCAGCAGTTAAATGGAAGGGAGGAGAAATGAAAAGGGTCCCAGTGGTGATGAAACAGACTGAAGTGAAAGGTCCACCTCACGTGGGAGAACACTAAGAACAGGTCTGAGGCAACACAGGTGAGAGAGAACTGACTTCTGCAGAAATGAAGGAAGGTTTTTTAATCGATAGCTCTTATCATTTGGGTGGGAAGGGACTTTATGTTTTTTGTTTTAATGACTTTCTTTTGCTTCTCCAGAGCCCTTAATTTCCATTTCTTGTTTCCTACATGTCTTTAAAGGTTACAATCATTTCAAGTTGTCTATTTCTCACATAGGCACCATAGCTGAATGGGAAAGATTTTGCCTTATTCTTTGTATAGAGAAGATTTGTAAAGAACTATATTATGAACAAAAAGCAAAAACACATTCAGATGCCAGATAATCCCCAAATGACACAAACTGGTCTACACTATAATAATAAGGAAAGCAGTTAACATCCTTTCCTGAAGCAAGCATAACATGATACCTAAACCTGATAAATATAATGCACACACACACACACACTCACACACACACACACAAATACTGATGCAAAATTATAAATGAAATACTGGCTAAAAAGTATCCAATGCCACATTAAGCAAATAATAAGCTATGATCAATGAGGATTTATTTCAGAATTGAATGTGCAGTTCAATATTTCAGATTCATTAACATAACTGACATTATGTTTATTCCTAGAGGTGCTGAAATCACCTCTGAAATATTAAAAATTTATGCCTGATAAAAATCCTCAGTAAAAATCAGAATTAGTGGGAATTCTTTTTACACTATATATATTTATATGTATATATATGTATATACATATAACTATAATACACAATAATATATATACATATGTATATATAACTATATGTATATATGACTATACATGTAACTCCTAAAGTAAGCATCTTGCTGGGGAAACACTAGAGGCAATCTTAAGGTCAGAAACAAGAATGCTCATTGCCCCTACTACTTTTTAATATTTCATTGGAGCAACTTGCCATCAAAATTAAGCCAGAGAAAATAACTACAGGTATAAGAATTTGAGAGAAGAACTAAAGCTACTTCAGTTTTCAGATGATATGACAATATACCTGAAGAATCAATGAGAAAGTTAACTCAATAATTTAGTAAGAAGGGAAGATATAAAATTAGCATATAAAATTAACAGGCTTTATTATCATCCATTACTAACATGACTTTTCTTTGGACAGAACATCATAAAAATGTTGAAAGTTATTAATAAAATATTGTTTTGTCCCCTAATGCCAGGCAAATTGATCTTTAAGTTCATATGAAATACACATAAACACACAAACACACACACACACACACACATTTGAGGAAAGCTCTTGAATTGTTTTCTTTTGGGGAAAATAATGGAAAAGAAAAACAAAGAGGGCAACTAGACCTACCAGATATTAAGTCATATTATTAACCTTTGATAATTAATACAGTATTGGTATATAAATAGAGCAGTGGGATATAAAAGGCAAATAGATTTAAGTACAAAATGAAGGTGGCACCTCAAATCAATGGAGGAAAAAAGATGCGCTTTTGATAAGTTGTGTTGGGACAACTGAATAGTCATTGCAGATGGATGTAAGTGGTAAATGTATAGTCAAAGCTAAAACAGGGTCTATATCTCATAGCACATATACTCTAAATGGATCAAATAATTAAATGTAAAATAATGAAACAACACAAGGACAAACACAAAAGCATAAGTAAATTGCTTTATATGTTGGATTTGGATAGAGTTTAAAACTATGGCTCAAAAATATAAATGCAATAGAAGAAACTATTTTTAAATTCAACTGGGTTAGAGAACTTCATAGTTGCCAGGTGCAACGGCACATGCCTTCAACCCACACTACTTGAGAGAGACTGAGGCAGGAGGATTAGGAATTCAAGGCCAACCTTGGCACCATAACAAGACCCTGTCTCAAAACAAACAAACAAAAAACTTACATAGCAAAAATGACCATAAGTAAAGTCAAAAGATAAATAATATTCTGGAAAAAATATTTGCCACATATATCACACATAAAAGGACAAATCTCTCTAGTATGTAAAGATTCTCTATCCAAGGGGGACTATGACCAAAACCCCAATACCCTGATATGAAAATGAAGAAATGTCATAAACTGGCAGTTCATGTGGATGGTCTGGATTAGAACCAACAGGAAGGAAAGAAGGAAGGAAGGAAGGAAGGAAGGAAGGAAGGAAGGAAGGAAGGAAGGAAGGAAGGAAGGAAGGGAGGGACAGTTCATAGAAAATGGTATACAAATGGTCCTTAAAAGTATGAAAAATTAGCTAGATTGTGGAACCAACCTAGATACCCTTCAATAGATGAATGGATAAAAAAACCGTGGTATATGTACACAATGGAATATTACTTAGCCAAAAAGAAGAATAAAATTATGGCATTTGAAGGTAAATGGATGCAGTTGGAGAAGGTCATGCTGAGTGAGATTAGCCAATCCCAAAAAACCAAAGGCCGAATGATCTCTCTGATAAGTGGATGATGAAACATAATGTGGGGTGGGAGGGAGGCAAGAATGGAGGAAGGATGGACTGCATAGGGAGAAAAGGGGGGTGGGATCAGGGAGGGGGGTAAGAATAATAACAGAATGAGACAAACATCATTAACCCATATACATGTATGATTACACAAATGGTGTGACTCTATTTCATGTGCAACCAGAGAAACAACAGCTGTAATCCATTTGTGTACAATGAATCAAAATAAAAGAGAAAACTTTAAAAAAAATTCATAGATATGTAGAATGAACAAGTCTAGAGATCTAATGTACAGTGTGAGAATTATGAATAATATTATATTGTATTCAAGACTTTTGATGCTCTTGACATAAAAATGGTAACTGTGAAAAAAAGCATGAAAAAATTATCAACTTCATTGATAATAAAGATTTGTAAATATAATATACAAGGATACCATTTTTTCTATCATATTGTCAAAACTTCAAACACATTACAAAAAAATTCTTCTGGTGAGCCTATGGGGAAACAAATGTGGTTAAACATTACTAGAGGGAATTGAAAATGGTACAATCTCAGTGAGAGAGAACTTGGCAATATTTAACAAGATTGCATTTGCATTTTCCATATAACTCTGTCATTCCACATCTAGTAATACACTGTATGAATACAAAAATAACATATATAATGTTCCCAATTGCAGCATTATTTGTAATCACAAAATATTGGAAAATAATTCCCATATCTATTCATATGAAATGGGTTAATTAAATTGTAGGACATCCATTGTAATGAAGTATTATGCTGCTATAAAAATGAACATAATCTCTTTCTAACTAATATGGAGTGAATTCCAGATGTACTGTTAAATGAAAAAGAGCAAGATACAAAGGATTATATATATATTATATTAACTCTTGTAAGAGAAAAGACATACAAATATATGTTTGTCGATATGTTTCCAGCAAAAGAAACACAAGCAGAATAAACCAGAAACTCTTAGTCTATAGACCCTCAGTGGTTGTAAGGCAATACAAATTAGAGTTATCTTAGATTTTATTTAGTAATAGGAGTACACAGCTACTAATTTAAAAATAATTTTCATTGTAGAAAATTAAGTGACTACTGTTAAGAAGATAGATATACATATACAATAGAGGAACAAGAAGGCAAACACTGTCATTTCAGATTTGAATTGGAGGGGATTGGTATACATTCATGATTTTTAAAATCTGACAGTATTAGTTCTGTCCACTTTAAGTGCTTAGAAGCAGTGACATCAGGTAGTGATGAAGTAGATCTAGCACTCTGATTAGTTTCTAAATATCATTCCCAACTCAAATACACCAGGGCTCCTTGAAGAAATAACTGGTTCCAGAAATATCTGGTTGAGATAGGTGATACTAGAACATCACACTGCACCAGAAAAAAGGTGACCAAAAACTGATTTTTATGAATATGATAAGTGGATTCAGAAATTTATATTAAGAAGCAAAGGGCCGAGAATAACCAAGTCACTCTTGGTGAAGAAAAAAAATAAGGTACGGGTGTTCCATACCTTATGTCAAGACTCATCGTAAAGTAAGAGTAATTAAATAGTAGTACCTAATAGTAATTAAGTAGCTGAAAGACAGTTCTGAACAGACATAAACTAACTGATCAATGGAAAAGAATACAAAAAAATGAAATAAATCCTTGACACTACACAAACATACACACACACACACACACACACACACACACACACACACATCATAGAAAAATAACTTAGAGACATTTTATCGAGAAGAAAATGCATGGGCCATGAACAGATGAAAAAATGCTAACCACACAGGTTGTCAGGGCAATGCAGATCAAAGCTACAAAATACCATCTTATATTCACAAGATTGGCAAAATTTTATGTTTGAGAATAAAGTATTAAGGAAAATGGAGATCAAAGGGAAATTTTATAATGTGTTAATGTTAGTATAATTGGGTTTAATCACTTTGGAAAATAGTCTGTCATTATCTTAAGTTCAGCATTCCCTACATTCAGTAATTCCAGCAGGCATATGTCCTAGAGAAAGTCTGGCACATGTGCTCCAACATGCATGCACACATCAACACTATTTGTGAGAGTAAAAAACTGGAAACCCCTCAAATTTTCCATTAAAAGGAGAAAAAAATTGTGATATATTCACTCATCTACACTTAACCAACATGGCTAAATCTTAGAAATAATATTGAACCAAGAATAAGTTCTGGGCAGTATAATACCATTTTTACACAACTCAAAACCAAAACATAATGAACACATTATTTGAGCATGCATATATATCTATACAAACATATAATGTAAATTTAAATATATTATATAATAAGGGAAATGAACCAAGTCCTGTTACACACATTCACAAGAAGAAGAAATATAATATTGGATATTAACTATGTATGGGGTACAAAAGAGCATATAGGATAAAGGAGGAGCCATATCTAAAGCAAATTACTGGTATTGTTTTAGTTTACAGGTATTCAATAGATTATTACATTTATAAAATACAGAGTCTACATAGATTATTTTAAGGACCACTAGGGAAGAAAGACATAATATTTATAACAAGGATGGATGTGGAAACAATACCCTATATATGTGAAGTTCATTGTGTTCTGAATGTTTTAGAATTTAATACTGAATAGGAATCCTGAAGGAATGCTTAGTTAAGAAAGACAAGTCGTTAATTTTGACTTTAGATGTTTACACAAGCATAAAAATTCTTGTAATAACTATGTTTAAACAATAACTGGAAGGTTAAATGCAGTATGAGCTGGGTATATAGTTCAGCAGTAGAGTACTTGCCTAGCATGCTCTTGGCCCTGGATTTAATTCTAAGTACAGGGCTGGTACAATGTCTCTAGATGCTGCTATTACAAATGTACCTAAGGCTTCATTTAAATATATATATATTTTCAAATTAAATGGCAGAGATCTTTCTTTCCTCTGTTCCACCAATACTTTCTCTTCCCCTTCTTCAATTAAGATGGACTACATATTCTGTAAGTCTTTCATGTCCCTCAGAACTGGGAGGTGACCACTCTTGAATTTAGTTACTTAATAATAGAATGAGAGACTTGAAATTAAGGAGGACATTCAGAGCAAATTATAGGAAGTATTTCTCTATTTGGCATATAATCAAGCTGTAGAATTTAGATCTCTACTTAAAGAACAGATTGCTATTGCTATCTTTAAAAGAGGCTAGATAATAGTATGAATATTAATACACTTGAGGCTAGTCAAAGCAAAGCAATGATAAGCAGAAATCATGCTTCAGTGCAAATACTGATTGCCTATGTAACACAGGAAGGAGTTCCTTCATCCCCCTGCACAATAACTAAAAACAGTTTGCATTGGTTACTGTCACCTTTCTCTGAATCATCAAATAATGAACAGGATGAGTTAGCACTGCTAGTTAATTTAGCAAAATTTATGTTCCATGTATTTTAATTTCCTGCACCATCCAAAACTGTTTTCAGTTACTTCTCAATGATATTTAAAAAGAAACCTTAACTAACAGCATACTCCTTTTAGCTTTTGGACTGTTATCAACTACAATTTAAGTAGAAAGAAGGACAAATTTCATCCAAAGTTCTTGTAACCAAAATCAAATGCTGTTAAAATTTATGTATATTTCATTCGATTTTCAAATAATAATGATTATATAATTTTGCCTTTTAGTTTTTTCTTTTGCTTAATACTATATTTCACCAAACTATGTGTGCCAATTAATACCACTTAAGATTAATATGTAGTAGTCCAAGTAGCTACACCAGAGTTTACTTAATTATTCATTATGGTAGGGTATTTCAGTTGTTCCTATTTTTTCTACCATAAAGGATGCTACTCTGAACATTCTCTGTGCATAAAGTTTCTTCTGTACTCAGAATCATTTTCCTTGGGATAGAAATCACAAGTAGAATTATTGAGTCACATGGCATAACCATTTTAAAGATAATTAATTTGCATATATTAAATTGCATTCCAAATATTTATAATGTATACTAATTGCAGCAATGTATGAATCATCTCTATAATACACCTTTGCCAATTTTGAATATGATCATTTAATAATTTCAAAATTATTAAATAATTTCAAAATTTGACAGAAAAAATATTGAGTGGTTTTAATATGCCTTTCACTGATAAGCAGCGTACCTGAATTAGCATGTCTCATTTGTCTGAGTATCCTCAGTAACGAGCATAGTGTATAATACAAAGCAGATTTAGTATCTGTTTCTTGGATAAATGTATGAATGAAAAACCATTGATTTTAGTGTTTTCTTATGGATTTTAATCAGTTGATTATTTAATAATCTGTCGTCATGATAATTTTTTCCAGTTTACCACTTCATGTTGATGGCATTTTCAACACATGGAATTTCAAATCTTACATGTTAACTCCTTTCCTTTTTAGTTTCCTTAGTCATACTGGAGGTTTAATAAGTACCCTTCTCTACTTTCCACTAAGTTGTCCATAGCTTGACTTTTTAAATATTATTTCTCTATATTAATTTATATGAAAATTATGTTGGTGCCGTTTGAACACAAAATTACTTTTTCAAAAAAGTAATATAGAGTGGCCTTCTTCCATATACAATTTACTTCTGAAAATGAATTCGAAAGTTGATTGTGTGAAAGCAGAATTACTGATTTCCTAATTATGCTTTCCTTAGTCCAGGCAACCACCACACAGGCAAGAAACTTCATAGGCAGAGGAATCTGCTGAGAAGGATCTGGAAGAGGGAGGGGTCTTGCCAGCATTTCCTTTACTCCAGACCCTGGGTTGCCTGATTTAGGCAACTGTTTTTACCACACATTTTTTGTCATCTTCCCACTTGTGCACCAAAAGGGATATGTTTATAAAGAGAAGCATGAAAAAGAAAAAAACACATCAACCCTATATGATGACATGAAATCCCAATTAATTTAGGAAATGATCACTGTAATGCTGTATATTGCTTGTATAATATTAAAAATTATTTCAAAATTTAGGGAATAGTCACATTTATATTAGAATATAACTTTTTAAAAAATCAATTGACACTACCATCAAATTTCCCCTGGATTTACTTAGAAGGCTTAATTAACTACAGTATATGCCAAGAATTCACAAAACAGGGGATCTCTATTAGCTTGAAGGCTACATAATCAATGCTGTAGAGACACATTTCTTAGTGAATAAATGATGAAGTTCTACCAGAAAAAAATGCAGAGTCAACAGAAATAATCAACAAAATATATAGCTAAGAATGATCCTGGAATTAAATGAGGATTTTATATCTTACAAATGTTTAAAAAAAGAGAGATAATATGGGTTAGGGTTGGGCCCAGATATATAATTACTTGACTAGCATTTTTCAGAAATTTTAGAGCTGAGAGCTTATTACACTTGTCTACTTTGAGTTAATTCTTGTTAAAAACAAAGAGCAAAATAAATACAGACGATTTTCTAAATGTAGCCTGGGTAACAATTCCTATTACTCTACCAAATGATGTTTATCAAAATAATATTACAGAAACTCCCCTGTAAGCATTTAAGGATACATTTATAGAAATATGTTTAATTATAAATATTTCTAAACTGTCTTGTATTTCCATTTATGGGAGAATGGTTAAGTATAGCATCTCCAAACAATGACATTTAAAGATGAAGTTAATAAGTACAACTAATGTGGAAAATGTCTATAATATTTTGCTAAGCAGGAAAGCAAACACAATCCAGTCAGTATGATCCTATAATCCATTTTTTTCTGGAATATATATGCATGTATGTGCCTGTGTACATGCACAGAAACACATAAACCCTGGCAGATGCACAGCAAATGTATAACAATGATCAGACTTCATGCATTAGTGTAAGGGAGAAGGGATACTAATATTTTACCTCTTGGTACTGTTTACTGTTTGAATTTTTTTATTCAACCAATATAACCTACTCTCACAATGTGTGTATATACACACACATATATATTTGGTAAAATAAAAAATAAATAAGTGCATATGTGAATATACATATTTATCAGTGCATCTTGTAGAGACGTTGATGGTGTTTTAATACCATGATATATTTAAGTCTTCTTATAAACCTAAGAACCGTCAATGTGACCTCTATGACAACTTAACTGGATGACTTTTTCACTGAAAAGGCAACAGCACTGTTCTAGTACTACCCATAAATGCATTTAGAGTCTCTCAGAAGCAGATGTAGATTAATTTTTGTGCAGTTTCCATTGCAAATATGTTCTTCACAAAATCGCAGCATCTTTTAAGTGTTCAGAATGAAAATCTCATACTATTGACTTCACATATTTATTTCTGAAACACGTTTCCTGTTGTATTAAACAAGCACAAACATTGGATACAGAAAATATAAAATCACTCTAAAAAGAAGTCTAACAGGTAAAGAAAATGCCTGAAGTTTTTAAATTGCCTGCTATGTTACTATTTGGAGTACATTAAAAAAATCACAATCAAGAACTGTTTTGATAACCCTAGTATTGAGTGACAATAAAAAATAATAGGTTCAAGGAATTTGATGGGACCCAACATTTAACACTTTTCTTTCCTGCCTCACACCTGCCCAACTGAAAAATAAAGAAGAAAAAAGAGAGGCTAAAACATCTCATTTACTACTAATACAGCAGAGCCTAGAGAATTCAGCTTACATCTGCAGACCAGGGTTTTCCAACATTGAACCCCAGAATTAGACTAATGACTCACAACATTACAGGTAGCACTGGACTCCACAAGCCTTTGCTCTAAAACCACTCTAAAACTTACTGGGTTGACGAGCCGTGGAGCACAATTGTCTTAGGCAGGCCCACCTCCAAAATGACAAGAAAAGGAACAGATTGGACTCCACATTACCCAGGTTATCTTTCCAAACTATACCTAAATTATAATTCAACTTTTATAGGTAGGTATGTATGTAGGGGTAATAACATAGTGCAGTGGTCTCCCCTTATCTGTGGGGAAACTAAACTTTGTATTGTGTTTTTTCCTATAGATACATAACTATACATAAAGTGATAAAGTTTAACTTATAAACTAGGTATGGTATGAGATTAACAACAATAACTAAGAATGAAATAGACTAATTATAACAATATGTTCTAAAGAATGTGGTCTCTTCCTCTTGAAAGAATCAAGACAAACGTTAGAATTTCTACACCACAGTTTACCAACAGTAACTGAAACTGAGGAAAGAGCAATTATGAAATAATAAGCTCACAGAAATGAACCAATATTAAAGTGTTCTTTTGTAATTGCTTTCTTACTGGTTAAAGTTCAATAAAGTAGAAGTTTAATTATAACAACATCCCAATTAGGGATAATATTTTCACCTACAACACAAGTGTTATTGCACTAATTGTCAGATTGATGGTCCTTTCCCCTAAAATATTTACATTCGTGCTTACTTTACTCCTCATAAGGTAAAGTTTTCACTTTAGAAAACTTATAAAACATTAGTAGGGAAACTAAGTACAGAGATCAAAGAATTTAAAATGGGAGTTAATAAACATTATATTTCATTAATAACTGCTAAAATATAATGAATGGATTAGGTATATGAACTGATGTTTCCGTCTATCCCTGTTTGCTCTGTCACCATTTTTGAAGGAGAAAGCATTCTCTAACAGACTTTGTGTGTTTAATTTTAACTCAGGGAAAACTTCATGACTGAGTGATAAACCCACAAAACTGGAGTGCATATTGGAAGCTCTCACACTACTAAGTATAATGATACCAGTGGGTACTACCATTTTTAAAAGAATAAAGGAATCAGTGAGCAGATTGTCATTACAGAAATTCATTCTGTATCATACATATCACCCAAGAGGTTGATATTTTATGCTTATAAAACTTAACATAAAATTAAATTGCAAATATTTTCTCACAATCTACTAAAATTATGGCCAAAGGCTATACACTGCTAATATGAAGCATTTGTTCAGCTCTAGTGGACATATTTCCTCTATGATTTATGTGAAAAAATGCTTCATTTACTTCTTCATAGATTTAGTAATGAGGTTTCATTTCTTATTTAAGCCTAGAAAGTATAGGAATTTTAAAAATTAGAAGCCAGAAAATATAACCCTGAATATCAATAAATAATAGTCAAATAAAAAACTTGAAGTCTTTTCTCCTTATGACTATGTAAGTCAGACTACCAGCCATTATTCCATTATTCAAATACATTAAAAGCACCTATATATTGCACACAGAAAACAGTTTTCATTCTTTGGGAACCAAATCAGAGTAACAAATTTCAAGTAAAAATGGAGATTCTGATTTTCTACCTGCTAGAATCTAGAAAGAGGAAATATAATTTCAGTGTCTCCTCCTGAAATAGGAATAGAGAGTTGTCTTATCTTTGGGGATGTGAATAACAGTCCATGAGATAGAAATAAAGAAAAAAACTGATGTCACTATTAGCAACCCAATGCATTATGGACTAATACAGAGCACTTGCTAGCCAGTCAAGTTTGTGCTTTCCAGCAAGTTTTAGAAATACAAATAAGGAAATAATGTCTTTATCTGGAACTTTGTAAAAAATATATGCACTAACCTTTTTGCTGAAGTCTATTTAACTTTAAAAATTACCATATTTTATACCAAAGTATAACAGACAATTCTTACCTTAAACATTCAGCATCATTTTGAGGCTTTTCTTTAATTTTTATCTTTTCTGCTTCTAGGTATTCAGTAGTACAAATGGCTTCATTCTCTTCATCTTCAAGAACTAAACAATTAAGAAAATTTTTATAATCTTTTAAAAATTAAACATAAAGTTTATCTTTATGCACTTTTAGGAAATAGTTTGTGCTGCATATCAAATATATTTACTGATTTTTATTTTCTACTTTAATATAGCATTTATAGGCACAGAAAAGATCTTTACAAAATGCATGACATTAATACCACTTCTAATCCTGATTGATTCAGTGTTGTTTCTATTCCTTTTTTATACCAATACTAGCACTATATCCCATTGCATTTTGAAAGATACAACACAATTATGTGCATTTAACTATTTTCTCAGCAAAATAAACTAACTCATGAAAGTAATACCTTTATATTTTCTCTGGAGAATAAACAATTCTTGTATCAATTCACTCTTCTGTTTTTGAAGTTCATTTAACTGGCCACTATCATGTTCCATTGACTTCATTTCTAGAAACAAATACAATAACATCCAAAAATACTTAGAAATAAATTCAATCAAGGGGGTACAAAATTTGCACACTGAAAGCTATAAAACATTTATGAAAGAAACTGAAAAAGGAAAGAAACTGAAGAAGACACAACTAAACAGATATACCAAGCTCATGAATCAGGATTAATACTCCTAAAATGTCCACAATATTCAAGGAAATATACAGATCTGATACAATCCCCATCAAAATTTCAATGGCATTCTTCAAAGAAACACAAACCCAAAATCTTAAAATGTCTAGAAACAAATGAGCAAGCATAACCCATTTTTGAAGTATTTAGGCTTAACCTTTTAACATGTAAACATTATTGACTTTTTCTCATGTAAGAACAATTTAAGTACCATTTGATCAATTGTAAGCCCCAAATGACTACCCCTTACTACCTATAAACTGTCTTTAATAAACTACCAGCACTTGTTAATCACCAACTGGATACAAAAGGATAAATTAGATGATGGTTAGGCTACCAAAAAAAATGCAAAACATGTAATATCACTAAGTATAATAAACTTCCTCATAAGATGGTAAGAAAACTATCCTTCATAACTAAATCATGTTTAAAATAACATTTAAGGGCTGGGGTCATAGCTCAGTGGTGGAGGACTTGCCTAGCATGCATGAGGCACTGGGTTTGATTCTCAGCATCACATATAAATAAATGAATAAAGGTCTATCAACATTCAAGAAGTTTATAAAAATAAATAACATTAATAATACTACATTAATAATACTACAATAATAAAGACTACAAGCTTTTTCTTTTTAGATATACATGACAGTAGAGTGTATTTTGACATATTATACATACATGCAGTATAACTTATTCTAATTAAGATCCCATTATTATGATTGTACATGACGTGCAGTTACACTGGTCGTGTATTCATATATAAGCATTGGAAAGTTATGTCCAATTCATTCTACTGCCTTTCCTATTCCCATCCCTCCTCCCTTCCTTTCATTCCCCTTTGAATAATCCAATGAACTTCTATTCTTCCATCCCAACCTTCCCTTACTTCAAGCGTTTTCAACATTCTTAATATTATTTCTTCTTAAAATCCCCTGCCTCCTTTTATTCTCACAACACACTCCAATTCGTCCTTCAAAACTCATCTAATCTTTCAAACATTCTAACTTTTCTGCCATGACTTCTGGGACTCCAGTTACACATACCTTAGGCTGCTTGATTTTATTCCACAGGTATCTGGGGAGCTTTTTAGGTTTTTGAAGTCTTATTTCCCTCCGTGTTTCTGCATTCTCTGATCTTGTTAATCCCTTCTAGGCAGTTGCTACTATCAGCTATTGTATTTCCTAACCTCTAGAGCTCCTTTGACTGTTTCAGCAAAACAATTTTTATTGAGATATAATTCACACAGCATGTAATTAACCCTTTATAGTGTATAATTTAGTAAGATTTAATATTTTTCCATATTTCTGCATCTATAATTTCAGTTTGGGAACTTTTTATCATTCCATTCTTGTCAGTTATCACTGTCAATTTCTTTTTTTAGTCTACATCTTATTCATTTTATTTATTTATTTATTTTTATTTACTTATTGATTCATTGAACACAAATGGAGTACAGCTATTGTTTCAATGGTTGTACACAAAGTAGAGTCACACCATCTGTGCGTTCATACATGTACACAGGGCAATGGTATCTGTCACACATTCTGTTATTATTTTTACCCCCCACCCCGCCCCCACCCCTCCCTTCCCTCTATGCTATCTATCCTTCCTCCATTCTTGCCACCCTTCCCCCCCGCCCCATTATGCATCATCATTCACTTATCAGTGAGACCTTCCGGCCTTTGGATTTTTGGGATTGGCTGATCTCACTTAGCATAACAGTCTCCAACATCATCCATTTACCTACAAATGCCATAATTTTATTCTTCTTTATGGCTGAGTAATATTCCATTGTGTATATATACCACAGTTTCTTTATCCATTCATCTACTGAAGGGCATCTAGGTTGGTTCCACAATCTAGCTATTGTGAATTGAGCAGCTATGAAGATTGATGTGGCTGCATCACTGTAGCAATCTGATTTTAAGTCCTTTGGGTATAGGCCAAGGAGTGGGATAGCAGGGTCAAATGGTGGATCCATTCCAAGTTTTCTAAGGAATCTCCACACTGCTTTCCATCTCTCACCCTGTACAAAACTCAATTCAAAGTGGATCAAGGACCTAGAAATCAGACCAGAGACTCTGCACCTAATAGAAGAGAAAATAGGTCCAAATCTTCATCATGTTGGCCTAGGACCAGATTTCCTTAACATGACTCCCAAAGCGCAAGAAATAAAAGCACGAATCAATGATTGGGATAGAGTCAAACTAAAAAGCTTTTTCTCAGCAAAGGAAACAATCAGCAATGTGAAGAGAGAGCCTTCAGAGTGGGAGAAAATCTTTGCTACACACACTTCAGATAGAGCACTAATCTCCAAAATCTACCAAGTACTCAAAAATCTTTACACCAAGAACACTAATAACCCAGTCAATAAATGGGCCAAGGAAACGAACAGACACTTTACAGAGGAAGATCTACAAGCAATCAACAGATTTATGAAAAAATGTTCAACATCCCTCGTTATAAGAGAAATGCAAATCAAAACCACCTTAAGATTTCATCTTACCCCAATTAGAATGTCTATTATTAAGAACACAGGCAACAACAGGTGTTGGCGAGGATGTGGGGAAAAGGGTACACTCATACATTGCTGGTGGGAGTGATCACTGTCAATTTCTATCAGCTCCCCCAGCTCTAGGTAACTATAATTTACTTTCTATGAATATGGATTTGCCAATTCTGGACATTTCACAAAAAAGGAATCACACAATATGTGGCCTTTCATGTATGACCTCTTTCACCTAGCACTATTACAATGATTTCAAGGACCATCAGTGTTGCAGCAAGTATGATGAGCTTTTTATTCCTTTTTATGCCTGAATGAAACTCCATTATATAGATATACCATATTTTATTTTTGTACTGATCATTAGATAGACTTTTAGGTTGTTTACACTTTTAGGCTACTATGAATAATGCTGCTAAGAACATTCACGTGTGGATTTTTGTTTTCAATTCTCTGATCTACCCCAGGAGTAGAATTACTAAGTCATATGGTAACTCTAGGTTTAACATTTTGAGAAACAGCTAAACCATTTTTAAAAGCAGTTGCATAATTTTGCATTCCAACCAGCAATGCATGAAGTTTCCAATTTCTTTGTATCCTCACCAACACCATTATTGTCCAAATGTATTAAAGCCACTCTTGTGGTATTTCATTGTGGTTCTAATTTGCATTTACCCAAAGCCAATTTCCCCATTTTTTCATGTGGCTTTTTCTCTACTTTTGGATAAATGTCTTCTAAGTGCTTTGTTCATTTTTAAGTTGGGTTGTCTTTATTGTTGAGTTGTAAGAGTTATTATATACTGAATGTGAGTCCCTTATTGAATACTTTCTTGATAGTATTCTTTGAAGCACAAGCATTTTTAATTTTGATAAAATCCAAATTATATATTCTTTGATTGCTTGTTCATATCTAAAAACAAAAATTCCCTACTAAATTATATTTCAAATGACATTTCATAGTACTCACTACACAAGTTTTCTCACTATTACTAATATTATTCCTTTACCTAAAATTCTCTACCTCCCTTTACTCCTACAACTAATTAATTCATCCTTTAAAATTCATTTCCTAATGAATAAAGATCTACACTTGTATTTTTCTTTAAGAGTTTTGTATTTTCTCTGTCCTCAGCACTGAAAAAAAGTTTTATATTTCTAGTGCTAACATAATTTAGGTCTTTTTGATCCATTTTGAGTAAATTTTTATGTATGTCATGAGGCTGACATTCACATGCATTTCTGAATGTGGATATCTAGTTATTCCAGTAGTATTATTTTAAAAGAGTATTTGAATTATCTTGGTATCCATGTCAAAAACAAATTGATCTCGAGCAATTAGAGAAAAGGAAATCAAAACAACACTGAGATTCCATCTCACTCCAGTCAGAATGGCAATCATCAAGAATACAAGGAACAATAAATGTTGGCGAGGACGTGGGGAAAAAGGTACACTTATACATTGTTGGTGGAACTGCAAACTGGTGCAACCACTATGAAAAGCAGTTTGGAGATGCCTCAGAAAACTTGAAATGGAATCACCATTTAACCCACTCATCCCACTCCTAGTTTTTTACCCAGAGGACTAAAATCAGCATACTACAGTGATACAGCCACATCAATATTTACAGCAGCTCAATTCACAATAGCTAAAGTATGGAACCAAACTAGATATCCTTCAACAGATGAATGAATGAATAAAGAAACTGTGGCAAATATGCACAAAGGAATATTATTCAGCCTTATAAAAGAATGAGGTAATGGCAATGGAAAATGGGTGGAACTGGAGAATATTATGCTAAGTTAAATAAGCCAATCTCAAAGAACCAAAGGTCAACTATTGTCTCTGATATGCAGATGCTAATTCACAATAATGGTCTGAAGGAGAATTGGGATATTTTGGGCTAGACAAAGGGGAATGAAAGGAGGGGAGGGTGAATGGGGGTAAGAATAATGGTAGAATGAATCAGACATTAGTACACTATGTGTGTATATGATTACATGACCTGTGTACATCATGTCTAACCAGACAAATGAGAAGTTATACTCCATTTATGTATTGTGTGTCAAAATGCACTCTACTGTCATGTATTACTAATTAGAACAAATTAAAAATATATTTAAAAAACAAATTGGCTTGCATTTCCAAATGAATTTGAGTCCTTTGGTCAATTTTTACCTAACATCTAGCTGGGATTTTAATGTGAGTAGCAATGAATCTTTACATCACTTTTGGGAGTATTGCCATCAAATAATATTGTGTTACAATCCATGAGCACAGGATTTCTTTTTATCGGTTTGCTTAGTTCTTTAATTTTCTTAATGTTTTTGTAGTTTCTTGTGCTTTTGTGAAATTATTCCTATTTTATTTTTTGATGCACTTATAAATAGAATTTTCTTAAATCCACTTATAAATTATTTGCTAACATATAGAAATGATTATTTTGTGTAGGGACCTTACATCCTGCAACTTTTCTGAACTTATTAGTTCTATCATTTTTCCTTAGATTCCTTATGATTTTATATATACAAGATTGTGTGTCTTTCAATAGAGATGTTTTTAATTCTTCTTTTGAAATCTGGATATCTATTATTTCTTTTCTTGCTGAATTACCCTAGCATACAGTGTTGGTTAGAAGTGGTAAGACTGGATATCCTTTTCTTATTCCTAATCTTAGGTGGGAAACTTCCATTCTTTCACTATTAAGAATGACACTTGAATGTTTTTTCATAGATGTCCTGTATCAGGTTGAGGAAAATCTCTTCTATCCAGATTGTTTTCATCATTAAAGGATATTGGATCTTGTCACATGCTTTTTCTTTGTCTTGCTATTTTTTATGTCTTCTACTTAATTCTTCATTATGATCATGTCCTTGAAGATACTTATAATATTTGTTAAACAGCTTTAAATTCTTCATCTTCTAATTGCTGTGGTATCTGTCAATTTTGAGTATATTTTTATTGACTCAATTTCCTCCTTGCTCTAAGTTCTAATTTGTTGCTTCTTCACATATCTAGACATTTTTGACTATATACCAGACACTGTGTTTACAATTTTACTGAATTTTTGAGTTTTGCTGTCTTCCTCTATAGCATATTGATGTTTGTTTGTTTTAGCAGTTCAGTTGTTTATGAATGAGGTTCACACTTGTTTAAAACACTTTTATATGGTGAGTCTATAAGAGCATTTAATCTAGGCAAATTTAATCCCACTATTAGTCACGACTCTTCTGATTAATGAATTATTTCCATTAAATAAGATGGAATAAATATTTTATCACTTCATGTGAACTCTTAGAATTATTCACTTTATCACTCTCTGGTAGTTTTCCTTGACTCAGTCTAGTAGGGTTTCCCCTATGTATGCAAAAGTAGACAAAGACTCAAGGGGGCTCCATACAATAAACTCTATACAAATTTCTGGAGCTTCTTCTGTGTGGACCTGTCCTCTCAAGTACATTGTCTTGAATGTCCTAGCTGACTTGACCTCCCTGACCTCCAGTCTTTGTGTCTTCAACTCAATTAGATCACTTTTCATGGCCTAACTGCCTCCTCCAAGCACTACTGTACACAAACTGCATCTAGGTAGAAAGCTAGAATAATCATAGGCCTTACCTCATTTGTTTTTCCTCTCTCAGGGATCAAAGTTCCACATTATTAATATTCATGAATATAATTAATATTCATCCATATTAATATGGAAATAGTTTTCCATATTATTTTCTCCAGTTTTCTAGCTGTTTATGGTAAAAGAGAAAATTCCATAAAATTACTCCTTCCTGATCATAAGTGGAAGCCATCTACATGATTCATAAATTATCCTCTCACTTCTCTCTCTGCTGCAATAGACTTAATATTCCTGAAACAATAATTATCCCTCATTTACCTTTAAATTCCAATTCTTATATAATGCCTGACATAGTATATAGAGAGTACATAGTAGGTGCTCATGAAAGTATGTTGAACTCAATTAAAGTCAGATAATTGTCTTTAAGCCTCTTTGATTTTTCACACTTTTGTCTATTAATGCAAGTAATTAAGTGGACAGTTCTAGGAAAACAAAATAAGGCTTGTATTTGTTCTTTTGATTCTTCAATAAATTAAAATTTAAAAACATAAATATAATCACATGCTAATAATTAACAGATATGATCCAGGATGCCATTAATGCAATCTTAAAGAGATTAGTAAAGTTTTCATTTTCATTATTAGTTGATTTATCAGACATTCTATGATAAAATATTTTTGTAAAACTCAGGCAAAAATGATAAACTTTGGATTTAAATATTCCTGAAACAGAGGATACATTATTTTGTTTTAGTCCTGATTCCCTAAGCTAAATAGTCTGAAGATTGATTCTTTAAAGAAGAAAATAAAACAAATGTGCCATTTCCTAATGAAGCCTATAGAACTGAAAGAATAAATACTGTCATGATAACTTTTCCCCCATCTTTCCACTGCTTTATTCTTATTTTTATTATTAATGTTATTATTATTACTATCATTATTATTTACAGTTTTACTGAGGTATAATTGATGTGGTGATCACTTTTCATTTCTTCCATGCCTTAAAACTACATTCTAGTTAATAGGTAGGTTCTATGGCTATGCAAACTGAAAAAATCAAACTTCATTCCCATTTTTTAATGTGAGTTGTCTTTCTCATATGTACACTGCCAACCATTAATGGACATCACAAAGCAAAGAATAAGTGAAATATACAACTTATCTCACATTCAAGAAAAACTGATTTAACAACTGGGAGAAGAGGAACATTTTGAGAAATATATTACAACAATCATTATGTCATTATTTTGAAGTCAAAAGCAATGAACCCCTTCATATATGAATTATCAGATGTAAATAAATGAATAAATATTTAATCATTTCACAAGTATATATTGAATACCAATTTTTCTATATCTCTAATTGCTCAGACCCATAACTTTGGATTAACCTTAACACCTCTTTCTCACGCCCCATATCTAGTTCATCGAGAAACCCTGAATGAGACAGACATCATTGCCCTGTGTACATGTATGAATGCACAGATGGTGTGACTCTACTTTGTGTACAACCAGAGAAACAACAGCTGTACTCCATTTATGTACAATGAATCAAAATAAATAAATTTAAAAAAAAAAAAACCCTGGTCATCTCTCTTCAAAATATATCCAAAATCTGAATACCTTCTGCCATTTCTATTGCTACATCCCTTACCCAAGCTAACATAATCTCTCATCTGGATTACTGCCACTTTCTCCTCAGTTTCCCTGTTTCTGCTTCTACCACCTGTGTGTTCTCAATAGCTGTCAGAGTAACTTGTTAAAATATGAGAACTTTCAATACTTTGCTCAAACCCTCCAATTGCTTCTAACCTCACCCTAGCAAAAGTTAAAGTCATTAGAATAGCCCACAAGGTTTTAGGTGATCCTGACACCTTTCTGACCTCATAACCCTTCCTTTACTCTGAAGATTTCCGGCTTTTCTTTTACTTAAAAACAGATTCGGTACAAACTACTTTTAGGGGCTTTGCATTAACTGTCCCCTGTCTGTGAAGTGCTCTTTCCCCAGGTGCTCATTTGGCTCCTTTCCTTATCTCTTTCAGGTCTCATTCAAAATTCGCCTGACCAGTAAGGCCCTCCCTGGGCATCTACAGCTGTACTCACATCGACTCCAATACACCCCTAATTGATCAATCCACCTTCCTTCATTTTTCTTCTTGCCCCCATCCATCTTTACTTTCCTCCTTCCCTTCCTTCCTTTCTTCCTATCTCCACCACTTGAATGCAGGCTCCATGAGGGCAGAGATTTTTCTCTCCTATTTGGTCACTGCAATAACACTGATGACTATAACAGTGCCACAAAACAAATATTGAACAAGCACACAACAAATATTGAAAAAATGAGTGTACTAAGCAATTTTCATAAATACAGTTGTGAGCAAAACATATTTCCTACCCCTGTGGCAACTAACACTTTGGTGGCATACAATAAGCATGCAAGTATATAATTACATTGCTCTGAAGAAAAAGAGACCTATGAGACCATATAATCAGAGGAACTGATAACATATGGAACTGGAAGCAGAGAATTTCCTGAGGAAGGAACATTTGATATGAGATCAGAAGAATGACTGAGTTAACTAGAAAAAAGATAAGGAAAGGCTTTCAAATAGAGCACATTCAAGGGTCCTGAGGCAGGAGGAAGCATGGCATGATCTGGGAAAAAGAGGTCAGTGTGCCTCTAGCATAAAGATCAAAGACTGCTAGTTGAGCTGGAAGGTGGAGAGATACAGGGATGTGTACGCATGGCAAAACACATTGAGGAATTTGATTCATTTTGTTCATCATGGTATTTTAAAACAGCATCTTAAGAGGCTCAGTATAATAGTACAGTATTAATAATACATTTTAAAATATATTATTAAAATCACATATTTTAAAATATATAAAATTTAAAATTAATATATTTTAAAATAATATACTTTAAACTGGTAATATTTTGGCAATCTTAATGTGTGAGTACAGACTCAACTCTAGAATTAAAAAATAGTGAATCGGTCAGGCGCAGTGGTACATGCCTGTAATCCCAGCAGCTCAGAGGCTGAAGCGGGAGAATCTTGAGTTCAAAGTCAGCCTCAGCAAAAGTGAGGCACTAAGCAATTGAGTGAGACCCTGTCTCTAAATAAAATACTAAATAGGGCTGGGGATGTAGCTCAGTGGTTGAGCACCCCTGAGTTCAATCCCCAGCACGCCCCTGCCCCCCCACCCTAAAATGTAGTGAATCAAGAAAGATGTCTGGCTATGGAAAAAAAAAAAAAAAAAAACCCTTGAGTAGTACAAAATATAAAAACAGCTCTGAAGAGTTAAAAATGGAAATTTAAAACCCAGTGTAACTGGCTGACTAAGCACAGTTAAGGTCTAAAGGCTCAGTGGAAAAGGTCAGAAGAAGAAGCCAAGGGAGAAAGGAAAAAAGAAGATTTCAAGTGTCAGGAAATAACAAATGTGGTGGCACGAATTAGGAGGGAGAACGGAAGAGCAAACACTGGCAAGAAAGAAGACAAATGGAAACTCCAGTGCCCAGGGAAGAAATGGCTCTAACGTCAGCTCAAAGCTGAACAACTCCTTTCACTATCTCCAGTACCAAAGAGAAAAGGCACCAGAAACAGTTTCACAGGTGAATTCCTTCAAACTTTGAAGGAAATGATATTCTCAGTATTTACATTTTTTCAACTAGAGAAATCATTTACATTCCTTTTGTGAAGTCAATAATAATATGCACACCCAAGAAAGATTAATCACTATTAAAAATACTGATTTAAAAATCTTAAAACAATATCAAATAGAATTCAGTAATCTCCTAGAAGACTAATAAATATTTTATTTATTAATAAAATTTATGATGTTAATGAAGTAAGAAAAGCATATCACTACCCAGAATGGTGAGATTGGGGTTAAGAGACAGGAGTGAAGAAGGAAGGAGAGGGAGAATGAGAGAGAAAAGAAAGAGATCTTCAATCTTGCATCATAATTAATAACAAAACTCTGGACACATTTCATAAAAGTCAGAAATAAGGAAAGGTATCTAATATCATCACTAGTATTTAACAGTGCCCCAAAGTATCAATGAAATTAGATTTTAAAACGTAATATACATTGGAAAACAAAGCTATCATTATCTGAAACTGACATAATAACACCTAGAAAATTCAGTGAAATCAAGTGCAAACAAGAGAATATGATAAATTAGAAAACTAGAATATGGAGAAAAATAGCTTATCTATAAACAAACAATAACCAAAACGAAAATATAATGGAGGAAAAGATTACACTTAACAATATTTAGTGATGCTTAAAGAAATAGCAACAAGAAAAAGGTAAACACTTGATCGAAACATTTTGTTTGGGGGTAGGAAGATCTGGGATTAGGAACATATCAACTTTCTTTAAATTTATTAAAAATTTACATGCAATTTTAATGAAAATACAAGAACTTTTTTAACTTCACAAATAACACTAACTTTTATCTAGGAAAATAAACACAGGAGAATCAATGATAAAAAATAGTAAAAGTGATACCAAATCAAATGACACAAGAATAATTAAGAACAAAATAGAGAAGACAGAGTATAGAAAGGTGTATGTATATGCATACATATGTAATATGAATATATGACAAACATAGAATTTCAAATTGGGTGGAAACAGATGATTTATGAAATAGGGTTTAAACAACTGGTCAGTCACTTGGAGAAAAATAAAGGGGATCCCTAAACTCTTACACTAAAAAAAATTCTAGATGGACATAATATATAAATAGAAAAAAATAAAAGAGAAAATTTACAAGTAGACATGGGCAATTTTTAAAATTTCTTTGTGTGACATTACACAAAGAAAGCCTTTCCCAGCAAGAGAAAAAATTCAGAAGCCATAAAAGAAAAGGATGACTAAAGTGACTAAAAACTTACATTTCTTCGTGGCATTTATACACACATACACACACACAATGAGTAAAGTTAAACAACAAAATTAAAAACTATATTTATAATACATACAACAGATGGTGAATTTCCTTACCTTACCAAAAAATGTAAATCAATAGGAACAAGAAACCCAGAAAGATAAAGAATATAGACAAATCATTTTAATTTATAGAAAAAGAAATATATAGGGGCAGCAAATTCAGGAAAGTAAACTCAACTTCATACAAAATTAAAGAAATGCTAATTAAACCAATAAGAATATTTTTACTTGTCAGATTGTGAAAAACTAAAATTATTGACGATACTCAGATTGATAATGGTATAAGATAATAACATAGGAAAACAGGCATCTCCTTTAATTATTTTGGTAAGAAATATAGCTCAAAACCTTAAGGAGCACAATTTGGCCTTAAGTTTCCAGATATTTCCATTGGACTCAGCAGTTTCATTAGATTTTACCATATGAACATCTTCACAAAGGTAAAGTGAGATAAAAACTCAGTTGGAGTCCCCTACTGATGGGGACATAGGTTAATTCCAGATGTTTTTGCTTTGTTTTCTAATTCTCAAAACACCACCATCAGTCCTACCACCTGTACACCATTTTCTATCTTCTCTGCCAACTTTGCTTCATTTCTGAATCTTCAACTCTACCTACCTCTCAACTGGCTCCAACCAATCAAAATTTAAGTCTGTACAAATATCTCCCATCTCAAAAAAGAAAAATGAAAAAGGATGACCCTACTCCCTCACTAGAAAACTTCCTCTTAGCTTCACACCTCCTTGTCACCAGATTCCACATGAGCCACAGAAACATCAGACTTGCCTTTGCTCATGGTTGCAATTTCCTTTCATCCTGCTGCTCAACCCATTACTAACCGATTTGTACCCTTCCTCTTTTAGTACCCCAATCTGCTCCTATTCTAAAGACATCACTGATCTCCAACTGCTGCTTCTTACTCATTTTATGGCTGACAGCTCAGGAGCATTCAGTATAGGTTGATCACTCAAAAACTCCACTAGGTAACCCCAAATTCACAAAGTAATGTATCCTGCCCATCTTTCTTAAAGCTCATTTCCAGACTCCTTGCTTTCTTCCTCTTTGCCTTGAAAATCCTGGTCTTCCTTAGGGTTTTGTTCTTTTTATTTCAGTACATTCTCCGTAGGGAATTCCTAAAATTTAATAACTCCAGGCAGTCTCCTTTAATTATTTTGGTAAGAAATATAGCTCAATACCTTAAGGAGCACAATTTGACCTTAAGTTTCTAGATATTTCCATTGGACTCAGCAGTTTCAATAGATTTTACCATATGAATATCTTCACAAAGGTAAAGTGAGATAAAAACTGTCCGAGCTCTTGATTTAAATATCCAACATCTATATCTAATCAACATCTACACTTAAATGTCCCATGTGACTAATCAATATTAGTCCACTTCTTATATGAGCTCCATATCTCATTCATATGAACCAAAAGAATATTTCTCTCCTTTTGAATCAGTTATCAACTTATTATTTCATTCATATGGTGAAGATGGGGCATTAAACAAAACAAAGTTCCTGTCACTATGGAGATGAAATTTGATATGAAAATGTCATGGTATATGTAGAGACAGATCTTCTGAAAATATAAAGAACCAAAAGTTTCAGGTCCCACAGAAGCTAATCTATTAAATATATCTTTCTGAAGAAAAAAGACACAAAGCAGAGGATTCTAACAGTATTTGCAATATCACGAACTTTTTTTTCCTTTCAATTTTATAAAGGAATAATTTGCATAAAGCAAATGCCTTTCAAGCATACAATTCCATGAATCTGATGGTTATTTATACCTGTGAAACCAACCCCACAAACAAGTACCTACCCAAGATTTCTTGTGACCCTTTGCATTGATTTTGGTCCAGGCAATCAGCAATCTCCTTACTCCTATAGATTAGTTGGCAGTGTTAGTCTAGCTTCTTTTACTCACCATTTATCTTTAGATGCACCCATGTTATATGCCAGATTTGTCATTATATTGCTGAGTATTCTGCATAGACATATCAATTTTATCTATCTTTTCACCTCTTAATGGACATTTAAATTATATTTGATTTTTGTCTATTGTGCATAAAATTGCTAATACCAGTGTGGACACATTTTTCATTCCTCTGGATTATCTAGTTGTATAGTAGCCAGATTATATGGTAAATGTAAGTTTAATATTTTAATTAACTACAAAACAATTTTCCAAAGTAAATGTATACCATTTATTTTACATTTTCATCACTACAATATGAGTTTCAGATATTCCACATTCTTCTCAAGAAGAATTGGTCTGATCAATTTTTAAAATTTTTATTTTAAGAATATAGAGTGATATCTCATTGTGGTTTTAATTTCTTGAATGGCTAAGAATATTGAGTATCTTTTCACACTGATTACTGGTACTTTATTGTAAAGTTAAAATCTTTTCTCCCTTTTATAATTGGTTTTGTTGCCTTCCTGTTTTTACACTGCAAGAGTTCATGGTGTTGTGGGTAACAGAACATTGGCAGACATGTATTGCGAATATTTTCTCCAAGTTCATGGTTTGTTTTTTCCTTAAGTATCTTTCAATTTATTTTAAATCCAATATAGATTTTTTTCTTTTCATGGTTCATGTTTCTTATGTCCATTCAAGAAATCATTTCTCATTACAAGATGGCAAAGGTTTTCTACCAAGTTTTCTTCCAGGAGATTTATAAGTTCAGCTTTCACGTTTAGATTTAAGTCCATTTTGGGTTAATTTTTAATAGGGAATGTGGTAAGAGTTAGGGATCATCATGATTGTGCAGCAGATGTCCAACTGCTCCAGTACCACTTACTGAAAAAGATTCTACCTTCCCCCACTTAATTGCCATGCCATCCTTGTTGAAAATCAGTTGACCACTATGCATGACTATCTGTGGACTTTTCTGTTCCGGTGCTCTACATTCCTGTTCTTAAGCTAGTGACATATTATCTTGATTTGGGGGAGTGCAAACTTTTTCTAATTTTTCCAGTTTTCCATTTCTTTAATTTCCATTTTAATTTTTGAATTCACTTTTTATTTTGGTTTTGTTTGCTTTTCTTTATCTAGCTTCATCATGTAAAACTATATTATTACTCTTAGATCACTCCTTTTTTAACTAATATAAAATATAAGCATTAAAAACTACCTATGTACCTACAAGCACTGCTTTAACTATTAAATTTTGATGTTTAATCTGTACCATCACCCAGTTAAAAATATTTCATAAATTGCTTTTGAGTTTATGTCTGGTCCATGAATTATTTGTAAGTATGATATTTAATTTCCAAATATTTAGTGTTTTCTTAGATATTTTGTTGTTACTGATTTTTAATTTACTCCCTATGGCTTGAGGATATAGGATGCATGATTTCTATCTACTCAACTTATTAAAAATTGACCTTTTCTTCATTACAAAATTCCCCTCCTTATTTTTGGTAAAATTCTTTATCTCAAATTCAATTATATCTGATATTAATATAGCCCTTTTAGCTTTTGTATGGTTACTGTTTAAATGAACTATTTTTCACCATTTTGTTTCAGCCTCTTTGTTTCTTTAAAATGTCTTTAGACTCTTAAAAGATAGTATAGAGTTGAGTCTTTAGCTCTGCCTTTTGACCATAGTGATTGGTGCAGTAACAATTTAATTATTGATAAAGATGGATTTAGTTCAACCATTTTATTATTCCTCTCTATTCTCTGTGGTTTTTGTTACTACATTCCCCTTTCCCACTTTCATTCAGACTACATAAACAATTCTTAAGGTTCCTTTTTAAATTTATGTACTGTCCTTTTAGCTATGAATTTTTGTATTTATTTTTCTTTATTAATTGTTCTTAGAATTAAGCCTGTGGTAGGCTTTTTATGAGATTCCTCAGCCCTAGGATTCTTGCCATTAAGATATGGTTTAATGGATTGGATTCATTGCTGTTGTATAAGAACATGTTTGATTTAGGGGTGTTGACTTTATATCCTGCTACTTTGCTGAATTCATTTATTAGTTCTAGAAGTTTTCTGGTGGAATGTTTTGGTTCTTCTAAATACAGAGTCATGTCTTCTGTCTAATTGCTCTGGTTAAAGTTTCAAGGACAGTGTTAAATAAAAGTGGTGAAAGAAATCACCCTTGTCTTGTTCCAGATTTTAGAGGGAATGCTTTCAATTTGTCTCCACTTAGAATTATGCTGGCCTTGGGTTTAGCATATATAACTTTTACAATGTTGAGGGATGCTCCTACTATCTATAGGTTTTCTAATGTTTTGAACATGAAGGGGTGGTATATTTTGTCAAATGCTTCTTCTACAACTATTGAGATGATCATATGATTCTTGTTTTTAATTCCACTGATATGATGAATTACATTTACTGATTTATGTTATGTTGAACCAACCCTGCATCCCTGAGATGAATCCCACTTGATTGTGGTGCACTATTGTTTTAAAACTACCCCATTCACAATAGCCTCAAAAATAATTAAATACTTGGGAACCAATTTGACAAAAGAGGTGAAAGACCTCTACAATGAAAACTACAGAACACTAAACAAAGAAATTGAAAAAGACCTTAGAAGATGGGAAGACCTACCATATTCCTGGACACGCAGAATTAAATATTGTCAAAATGGCCATACTACCAAAAGTGCTATGTAGATTTAACACAATTCCTATTAAAACCCCACAACATTCTTCAAGAACTAGAAAAAGCAATCATGGAAATTCATTTGGAAAAATAAGAGACCCAGAATAGCCAAAGCAATCCTTACAAGAAAACTTAAGCAGAAGGCATAACAATATGAGACCTTAAACTACTATATGGAGCTATAGTAACAAAAACAGCATGGTATTTGCACCAAAACAGACACAAAGACCAATAGTACAGAATAGAAGACAGAGAGACAAACCCACATAAATATAGTTATCACATACTAGACAAACATACTAGTATATTCTCCAGTGAAAACATTCACTGGAGAAAAGATAGCCTGTTCAACAAATGGTGCTGGGAAAAATGGAAAGTCACGTGTAACAAAATGAAATTAAACCTCTCTCTCTCACCCAGCATGAAACTCAACTCAAAGTGGATCAACGACTTAGGCACTAGAACAGGGACCTGGCAAATCCTAGAAGAAAAAGTAGGCCCAAATCTTCACCATGTCGGTCTAGGATCTGACTTCCTTAACAAGACCCTTAAAGTGCAAGAACTAAAATCAAGAATCAATAAATGAGATGGTATCAAACTAAAAAAAACTTCTTCTTGGCAAAGGAAACAATCAATAATGTGAAGAGAGAACCTACAGATTGGGAGAAAATCTTTACCACATGTACCTCAGATACAGCATTAATCTCTAGGATATATAAAGAACTCAAAAAACTTAACACACACAAAAAAACAAACAACCCAATAAATAAATGGGCTAAGGAACGGAACAGATACTTCACAGAATAAGAGATACAATCAATGAACAAATAAGTTAAAAAATGTTCAACATCTCTAGCAATTAGAGTAATGTGAATCAAAAGTACTCCAAGATTTCATCTCACTCCAGTCAGCATGGCAATTACCAAGAATACAAGCAACAATAAATGTTGGTGAAGATGTGGGGGAAAGGTACACTCATACATTGCTGGTGGGAATGCAAATTGGTGTAACCACTATGGAAAGCAGTATGGAGATCCACCAGAAAACTTGAAATGGAACCACCATTTGACCCAGTCATCCCACTTCTAGGTTTACACCCAAAGAACTTAAAAAAAAAAAAAAAAAAAAAAAGCATACTACAGTGACACAGCCACTTCAATGTTTACAGCAACTCAATTCACAATAGCTAAACTATGGAACCAACCTAGGTGTCCTTCAATAGCTGAATGGATAAAGAAAATGTAGTATATATATTAGATGGAATATTACTCAGCTTGAAAGAATGAAATTATGGCATTTGCTGGTAAATGGATGGCATTAGAGGATATCATGCTAAGTGAAATAAGCCAATCCCAAAGAACCAAAGGCCAAATGTTTTCTCCGATATGCTGATGCTAATTCACAGTAAGAGGGGAGGTGCTAGAGAATAAAGTTGCTTTATATTAGGTAGAGGGAAGTGAAAAGAGGGAGGGAATACGGGGATAGGAAGGACAATAGAATGAAACAGACATTATTATCTTATGTACAACATGTACTATCAGAAAAATGAGAAATTTTACCCATTTATGTATGATATATCAAAGTGTAAAAATGCATTCTACTGTCATGTATGACTACTTAGAACAAATAAATTAAAATTAAAAACATAAGAGATGGTTTGAAGGTAAAGATAAAACCCACAGCCTTCTTAGGAAACCATGATCAAAAGACAAAACCTAGGATGTACATTTAAAACCTTTAGCTTTGATTTCAGAAAAATCCAGGGTGATGCTGCAGAGAATCAGTCAAACAGAAGGGCCATTAAGGAGATAAAGGACCAGACTAGATGCTCTTCAACAGATGAATGGATAAAGAAAATGTGGTGTGTGTGTGCATACACACACATACACACAATGGAATATTACTCAGTTTTAAAGAATGAAATTCTGGAATTTGCTGGTAAATGGATGGAGTTAGAGAACATCCATGCTAAGTGAAATAAGCCAAACCCAAAATACCAAAAGCCGAATGTTTTCTCTGATATGTGGAAGCTAATTCTCAATAAGGGGAGGTAGATAGGCAAGAACAGAACTACTTTACATTAGGTAGAGGGGAGTGAAGGGAGGGGAAGGTGTGTGGGGGTAGGAATAATAGTAGAGTGAAACAGACATTATGACCTCATGTACATGTATGACTGCATGACCGATGTGATCTTACAATATGTATAAGTAGAAAAATGAGATTACACTCCATTTATGCATGATTTATCAAAATGTATAAATGCATTCTACTGTCATGTACAAGGAATTAGAACAAATAATTTTTTAAAAAAAAAAGCAGCTACAGGATCTTGTGCTCTGGCAGTTTCAGTAGAAGCCCAAAGAAAAAAAGGTCTTACAGCAAACAAATTTGCAGTTTTGAGTTTTTCCTAATGGAGTCAACATCAGTAAGATTTATGTGAGAATCACCAAATTTTTAAGAGAATTGTATTAGCATAAACAGAGTAAATTTGTAATGAAATGGATAGTGACAGTAAACACTGAAAAAGGAGCTTTTGAATACCCAATCTTCTACAATACAGGCTGACCAAAGTAGCAGCTGCAAATGTAAGTTATCTTTTATTACAAAAAAGAAAAAAGAAACAGAAAGGAAAGCAAGAAAGAACAAAAGAACAAAATAAAAGAAAGAAAAAAATGACTCAGAGAATGGAAGCAAGAGCACAGAGGGTGGAGCTAAGAGTAATGGAGAATCATTCCCAGGCAGGACAATAACTGAATTCTAATTAAGGAACTTCCATTATTTTTGTAACTGGATTTCAGAATTGCTATGGAGCAATGAAACCTGTGATTTTCCTGTTTTTCCCCTTTCTAAACAGGAGTGTCTCTTGAAATTATCCTATGTCTTGTTTTGCTTTTCTGGTACCATGGATTGAACTCAGGGGCATTCAATCACTGAGCCGCATCCCCAGCCCTATTTTGTATTTTATTTAGAGACAGGGTCTCACTGAGTTGCTTAGCATCTCACTTTTTGTTGAGGCTAGCTTTGAACTTGCAATCCTCCTACCTCAGCCTCCCAAGCCTCTGGAGTACACCATCACACCCAACTTATCCTATGTCTCTCTCATCATAGTATATTTGACATGTGAAGGAATAATTACCTTACTTTCGGGTCTTTAGATCAAGAGGAAATATGCATAAGGAATTACATGAGGAATGATAATCAAGGAACCTCATCTGCCATTGAACTTGATTTACATGAAGAGATACTGGACTTTAATGCTATAACAGAATCTTTGAAGTTTGGAAATGGTGGCTTATTTTTCACTTTTCCTATTTCTGTCTACATTAATGAATGACAAAGTCCTGTACTTTTCCTAAACATCCCTTTAACCCATTAAACCCAAGTTTAATATGTTGCAAATATTCAACAAAACTGACACACGTAAATTAAAAGAGATTGAAAATAACAATCTAGATTGTGTTATTATGTTGATCAACAGTATAATTATTATAATCAGATTCTTATTGTATAATTATGTATTATAGAGTTATAGAGTGTAATGGTTAATTTGAATGGTCAACTTGATTAGATTAAGAGATGCAGATGATTAAGAGGCTTCTGGGTATGTCCATGAGAGTGTGTCTAGGAATGACTGTAATTTGGGATAGGAACTGAAGTGGAGTCCCTCCCTAAGCGTGGGCAGCACCACCCGGGAGGATGGAATAAAAGCTGGAAGAACAAGGATGCAGATGCAGATGCAATGCAAGCTGGGCTCTTCTTGAATGGGTTGATTGCTGTTTCAATTGTCTGAGGATATAGGACTCTGGCTTCTTCATTCTTCCAAAGACGACTCTGCCACTGACTCTGCAGGTAGTTTCCAGAAGCCTTGGTCTTGGACTAAGGTAGCACTGTTGATCTTTCTTGTTCTGGGTCTTCTGCGTCTTGGACTGTGCAGCTGCTGGTTCTTCCAACTCTCCAGCTGCAGACGGCCACTGTGGACTATCCAGCTTCTGGTAGTGTAAGCCAATCTAATAAATCCCCTTTTTATAATCATACTTCTTGTTGATTCTGTTCCTCTAGAGAACCCTAACACATATTGTATATGCTATATTTAAATTTTTACAAGTATTGTACATCTGGGATGATAGGACAAATTGGGTTAATTCTCTCCCTCTGCTCTGTGGCAACTGCTTTAGTTTAGTATCTTAGCAGAGATTGTAATTACCAGCATAATAGTATTCCTGAAATGAAACTCTCCCCAACCTACCATGTAACCCTACTTCCTGGTTTACAAAGGAGTGATGATAAAGTAAGATTCACAGCATCAATCCTAACCCCTATCACAGCTTCTGTAACATTGTGCTAAAATATCTGCCTACATATTTGGTTCTTCAACTTTTAAATTTCATATCTCTAGGACTTAGAATAGTGTCTATTACATAACAGGTAGTTGATAGTTATTAATAGTGAATGAATGACCAAATGCTAATGTTACATGTACTTCTAAAGAATTTAATACTGCTCAAAATAAAAAAATACAAATTCACAGCCAGATACAGTGGTAGTAATCCCAGCTACTCTGGATGCTGAAGCAGGAGGATTGCCAGTCTCAGAATTTAGTGAGACACTCAGCAACTTAGTGATACCCTATCCCAAAATGAAAAAAAAAATGGGCTAGGGATATAGCTGAGTGGTAAAGCACCTCTGAATTCAATCCCTAGTAACCCCCTCCACCAAAATAAAAAATATATATATACAATAACCTGATATGCTTATGAAAATGCTAAAATTTCTGGAAAATTCATTCATTCAAAATAAGCTATTTTAATTAATGCCAGATAAATAAAGCAGTACTATGCACTCATACCCCATTTCAAAATGTTTGCCTGGTTCTCTAGGTCAGATATTTCAATCTTGACATTTTCTTTCATCAAAAGCTCTCTTTTCTTTGTTATTTCATACTCATTATTGAAGTCTGTAATTTCCTTAATAAATTTTTCCTCCTCCTCTGTCACTCTTTTCTTTGTTGCCTCCTGAAATACAGAAATAAAAGATTAAATATGATGTTGGCTGCAATATTTTTTATGATTTAAAATACAATCATCTGAAATTATTAACAACCAAAGTATAAAATAATACCTTCTGGTATTACTATAAAAGGCTTTACTCCACTAGTAATATTGTTAAAAAATTGAACTATTAAACAATAATAATGGACTATCTTCAGATGAAAGACTTATCCTTATATAGAAATTCTACTATTCATCATTATACCTGTGTTTATTTATAAATTAAACTTTATGATCACACAAGCCATTTTGGCACTATAATATAAAATTGGGTGGTAAAATAATTAGAAACTTGAAAATTAAAATCTATACTCAAAGGAATAATGCTTATAGGAAAAGGAGGAGGAGGAGGAGGAGGGGGAGGAGGAGGAGGAGAGGGAGAGGGGGGAGGGGGGAGAGGGGGGGGGGGAGGAGGAGGGGGAGGAGGAAGAGGAGGAGGAGGAGGAGGAGGAGGAGGAGGAGGAGGAGGAAAGAAAGAAAAAGAAACAGACAAGAATATCCAAAGAAATTGTTTTTGGGGGGAGGTACCAGGGATTGATTGAACCCAGGAGCAGTGAACCACTGAGCCACATCCCAGTTCTTTTTAATTTTTATTTTGAGATGGGTCTCACTTGCTTAAGGTCTCATTAAGTTGCTTAGACTGGCTTTGAATTTGCGATTCCCCTGTCTCAGCCTATTAGCTGCTGAGATTATAGTTAGGCACCCCAGTATCTGGTCAAGGAAACTTTTTAAAATGTAGACTGATGAAAGCAAAATTACATATTGATTTCAAAAGCAACTCTAACATTTTACACATAGTATGGAAATAAGAATTACCAAAACTTTAGACAACACAAAAACATAAACTTTTTGACAATGTTAGAATCTAAACATTTTTAGATTCTATTTTCTATCTTCTCTTAAGAGATATCAAGTAATTATGAGCCACATTTAGAATCTGGACTTGTCATTCAAAATCATCACATCTGTTGGTTCTGACTTTTGACCTGTACTTTTAATATCTTTAAATGTATTTTCTTTAAAATGTCAACTAATCACAAGTCACATCTCCAAACACCCTGGCATTCAAAACTACTTTTCAGTTTGCTGCCTCTGACTTTAGATAAAAAGATAAAAAAAAAAACCATCCTTTCACTCATATCTATAAATGTGCCTAAAGAATGAACATTTCTACCTTTCAAAAGCCTTAAAACCAGGGTCTCAAAGTCTGAGTAATTCAAATCAGTTGCACTCTTTCCTTTAGGCTTATTACAATTGCAAATAATTTCTGCTACATCCCTGCCAATAGATCTCTTTCAAGCTATATTACTCTACCAATTGGTTTTAAATAGCACTTAATACTTTTTACTTATCTGAATAGTACTATCTGCCAATATGCATATGGATAATTTTCTGAAAGTACACCTAAGTATATGGAAATACTTCTTGACATGGTTATTGAAACAGATTTTTCTAAGTGGTTGGAGACTTACAAAGGTTTGTAGAAGCACTCTCCTTTGGTTTGTGATTTCATTGCACTGTCTTTCTAAAGCATTTTCATGAGTTTTCAAAAGCTGTAAGAGGAAGGCTTTTTCAGAAAACTGCTGAACCTTCAAAGTACAGAAATCAGAATGAAACAATTAGATATTTTAGGGTAGCTATATTAATAGAACAGATATACATAGTATAGATCATTTTCTGTATTAATCTTTGCAAAATAAAATTCACATTAAACATCTTACTGTACATATGCTATCTTATAAGTAGTACATAATTATAATTTTATAATCATTTTTACCAGTAAGACCATTAGCTCCTCAAGGGCAGGGAATTTGTTTTCTTCTGCCTATTCTTACCTAGCATAGTTCTCAGGTTAGGTACTAAAGCTTTTGACTATACACACTGAAATCTGCTTCAAGATATCTTGTTTTAAAGAACAAGTTTCAATTCTTACAACAATAATGGATGAATAAATCATTTATACAACAGATAAAATCTATAAAACACAGGCAAAACCCAATCCCATGAGTATAATTACATAAAAAAAAAATAGACCTGCTAAATTCCTCAAACAAATTTTGAGAACTCATTTTAAATTTCACTGGCAGGGTTTTCAAGACCATTTTTATTTTTGGAGCTTACAACAGTTGATTAGCAATGCTGCTAAGCTGGTACAATCTGAAGGCCACCCTACCCTCCCCCTTTAGGCATTCAATCAAGATTTTCCCTAAAAACAAGGTCAACTGAGATTTATCTCAATGATGTTTGGGAAAGGATCTCTCCTTTTTTCTTCCCATTTCCTCTACCCCATGGGAACTCATTTTTTAATTTAGTACCTCATTTGGTTCTAAGCAGAAAAAGATAAACATTAATATTAGATATGTAACTATTATTTCATTTAGACTTTTAAAAATGGCATCTCCTGAGACAATATTGAAATGAAAAGTCAGAGAGTTTGATATGTTAAAGCTAAAAATGATGCTGGACTAAAAATAGTTTTTCTCTAGTGTTCAGTTTGGCCCTCATAAGAAAGCATTACTTCAGATGGGCTGTTCCCATCTCTATAGAGAAAAGAAAAAGGATATAAATTCAACTTAAATTGCAGAAAGCAAGATTTATGTTAGTTATAAGAACTTTCTCAAGGTGAGAGGCAGGTTGTGAAATCTCTGTCCCAGAAGATATTGAATAGTAAAGAGCCTAGGAATAGTCTAGTCCAGAGGCAAAGAGTTGGCTTAAAAGACATTTTGAAATATTACGGCTAAAAGTTCTAGAAATATTGGCATTTTTAAAAAGAAACGTTGCCTGAAATAAAATAGAAAATATGGTCTTACATTTATATAAGCTCATAGCACATCTGCCTACACCTACAGTACTTGGTACCACCCTCATCAACCCTATTTTGAGAAAGACATCAGAGAGAGAGAGAGAGATTAGACAGGACCACTTAACATGATCAAAGGAAGTGAGATTATAATCTAAAAATTGGGGGAAGAAGAAGGCAGTATTTCAGTATTTTACTACATGAGAAGACAAATTAGAAAACTTATGTCTAAATCTATCAAATCATATAGAAATTGAAAACAAGGACAAACAAGAATATACACACACAATTTATATAGTTATGTCTCAGGAGATGCCATTTTTAAAAGTTGGAATAAAACTATACGTGTGTGTGCATATGTATATCCATATACATTACTACATATATATGTTATATACTTAAATATATAGCAACCATGAATGCTCACAAAAAATGCTTCAGAGACCAAATACTGGGTATAGACAAACTTTGGTTTAATCTACTGAGGTATTTGAAGTACTATGCCTTTCAGAATTAAAATTCTTGAATTCTAATTCTGTTGCCAACATAGATGTTATAAAAGACCTGTGTCAAAACCTAAAAATGAAGAAAATATTACATTATCAAATGAATAGAATTTTAAATTAAACTTAAACTTATGATTCAAATTCAGAAACACTTTGTTAAGAACTCATAAATTAAGAAGCTTTGTTTCAGTGATCAACACTAAGTGCTAAAAATTCCCACTGCATTCATGTCCTTTCTTAAAAGGGAAGAATATAAAATAATGGTTACATGACATATTGGCACAACTGTATTATCTTATCATAACCTGAAAAATGAAACCTATATACCAAAAACTTTAAAAAGTAGACAACTATTCAAAAGATTAATAAAAAGGGAATATCTTTCACCATCTCTAAAATTTCGTTAATTATCCATTTTGAAGTCTTGTCTACTTCTTTGGATTTATTTTTACTATTAATCTCTCTTGGTTTGACTTTCTGTATTTGTCTTGATCTTTTACTTCTGCATTTTCAGCTTTCAATCAAGACCTAAAGAATCAATAACTAGAAATTACAGTAACAATTTTAAAATATATTATGATGAAAACATTTGATACAAAAAGGGGTTGGCAAGTATGGGAAATAGCATAAAAGAAAATAACAGGAGTTTGGGAAGTTGAAGTCATTAGGGGTAAGTAAAACAAATGCCTTTGATGTGCTGAATCACATTGCTGAGGACATCAAAGGTTAAGGTGGTAGAAGCTAGATGAGGCCTAATGCTGCTAACATAGTCTTCACATTTTAAGGGAACTAAAGGGACCAAAACATTTGTATCTTTTTCCATTCCTCTCTGATAAGTTAACTCTTTGGAAATAAAATAGCTTTTCATAGTCACCTGTTTGTTGAATATGTATTGTTCCTTTTGTTCTATTAACCCAACTAACTTCTTGTTTTTCACCGTCCTGTGTTTGAAAACTAGACCTACCAATGTGTACAATTTAAATATATATAAAAATATAACCCTGACTATACTGATGAGATCAAAGATGAGGTCATTTCACAGAATGTCATTTCTAATGACATTAGAAATTCTCTTGTCACAAACTTGATGGGGAGGATCAGAAAAGAGAAGATAATAAAAGAGATAGAAAATTGTGCCACAGAAAACAATTCTAAACCTATTTCTCTGAATCAGGTTTGAACTGAAAGCACTATCATGTCCACGGTAGCTTCAACTCTTTATGTATGCTAGGTAGAAACTTAAGAAACTATTGATTCTCTCTCCTAAGTTACCCCAAGATCCCAAAGGGCTATAAAAATAAGGAGTAGAAAGTTCCTAATGACAGGAATACAAATTTCTCTCATCTCCCTCTGTCCTCTGACTAGAAATGGAAATATTTACATGCAGTCTTAAAGTAGTACTCTAGAATCAAATGGCCAAGTTTTATCAGAAAACACTGCTGTTTTGGAAAAGTTTAATTTATAGCAGTGCCAACTCTCTGGTCAATTCTGCTTCTCTCAGCAATAAAGATATTTTTCCTTTACCTGTTTTATTCCTCTTGGTATATCTGATTTTTAAACAAAGCTTATAGTTTTCCCAGTGAGCTGACTTATCTGGTCAAGGAGGTCAGTTTCCAACAAAGTCATGATTTGAAACTCTTCACTACTCCTTCAGTTTGGGTGCCTTTAGGTGTGTTTCTATCTGAAGAACTTGAAAACTGAAAATGACTGAGGATTTTAAATGAATGTTTGGGTCCAAGTAAGCAAAAATACAGAACTCTTCATTGTTTGTTGTGGCTGCTGTTAAATATAATCTCAGCCTTGAGGAACCAACATTTTGCTGATTAAACACTTTACATAAGAAAACACAAAGTTGTGTAGATTTTACATTCTTAAAATCATAACAACTGAAGAAAAGAATGTCACTGTTACAACCATGATAAAAGGCATTTTAAACATTAGGGTACATCAATGAGTACTGTATCAATGGCAGATGTTCAGTTTTATTCTTTTTAAACCTCACAAATATGTTGCTAAACTACAGATGCAATGCTTAAAGAAAGCTCAGACATAGTAAGACTAATATAGTAAGGACGATTCAATATTAGGAAATATTTGTCCTTACAATGGTTTATCAGGCCTCCCATGATCTGCACACATTCCCTCTCCACCCATGTCACCCACTAGTCCTCTCCTCACTCACCCGCTTCCAGTCCCACTGGCCTCTTCATTATTCCTCAAACAGGACACACGTTTCTTCTCCAGCCTTGCAAAGCCTTCTTTTTGTGTGTGAATTGCTGATATACTTTTTATTTTTTATTTGTTCTTTCCAAATACATATGACAGTAGAGTATACTTTGAAATATTATACATACCTAGAATAAGTATTAATTGTTCCAGTTAGGATCTGATTATTGTGGCTGTACATGATGTGGAGTTATACTGGTATGGTTACACTCATATACGAATATGAGGGCAGGAAAGATATGTCCAATTCATTCTAATGTCTTTCCTATTCTCAACCCTTCTCCCTTCCCTTCATTCCCCTTTGTCTAGTTCAATGAACTTCTAATCTTCCCCTCCCTTGTTGTGGGTTAGCATCCACATATCGAGAACATTCTGTCTTTGCTTTTTTGGGGACTGGCTTCTTTCACTTAGCATGATATTCTCTAATTCAATCCATTTAGCAGCAAATGTCATAATTTCATTCTTATTTATGGCTGAGTAACAGTCCATTGTATGTATATATATACTGCACTTTATTAGTTCATCTGCTGCAGGGCAAGTAGGTTGGTTTCTTGGCTTGGTTACCGTGAATTCAGCTACTATAAACATTGAAGTGGCTATGTCACTGTAGTATGCTAATTTTAAATCCTTTGGGTAGAAACGGAGGAGTGGGATAAAACGGTCAAACAGTGGTCCCATTCCATGTTTTCTAAGGAATCTCCATACTGTTTTCCAGAGTGATTGCACCAATTTGCAGTCCCACCAGCAATGTATAACTGAATCTCTTTCCCCACATCCTTGCCAACATTTATTGTTGCTTGTATTCTTGATAATTGCCATTCTGACTAGGGTGAAATGGAATCTCAATATAGTTTTGATTTGCATTTCTCTAATTGCTTCAGATGTTAAACATTTTTTCATATATTTTTTGACCCTTCATATTTCCTCTTTTGTGAAGTGCCTATTCAGTTCCTCAGCCAATTTATTGATTGGGGTTTTTTGTTGTTGTTGTTGTTCTTGTTAAGTTTTTTGAGTTCTTTATATATCCTGGAGATTAATGTTTTGTCTGAGGTGCTAGTGGTAAAGATTTTCTCCCATCTGTAGGCTCTCTCTTCACATTCTTGTTCTTATTTCCTTTGCTGTAAAACTTTTAGTATGATATCATTCCATTTATTGATTCTTGATTCTACTTCTTACACTTTAGAAGTCTTATTGAGGAAGTTAGTTTCTAATCCAACATGGTGGCAAGTTGGGTCTTGTTTTTCTTCTAGTAGGCACAGGGTCTCTAGTCTATTGCCTTTGTCCTTGATCCACCTTGAGATTTGTGCAAGGTGAAAGACAGAGATTCAGTTTCATTCTACTATATATGGATTTCTAGTTTTCCCAGCACCATTTGTTGAAGAGGCTCTTTTCTCCAATGTATGTTTATGGTGGCTTTGTCTACTTTGTGATAACTGTATTTATGGGGTTTTGCCTCTGTGTCTTCTATTCTGTTCCATTGGTCTTCATGTCTGTTTTGGTGCCAATATCATGCATGTTGTTTCTGTTACTATAGCTCTATAGTATAATTTAAGGTCTGGTATTGTGATCCTCCTGCCTCACTTTTCTCACTAAGGATTGCTTTGGCTATTCTGGATGTCTTATTTTTCCAAATGAATTCATGACTGCTTTTTCTAGTTCTATGAAGAATGTTGTTGGGATTTTAATAGGAATTGCATTAAATCTATATAGCACTTTTGGTAGTATGGCCATTTAAAAAATATTAATTCTGCCTATCTAAGAACATGGGAGATCTTTCCATCTTCTACGGTCCTTTTCAACTTCTTTCTTTAGTGTTCTGAAACAATCTTACAGGACAACACCATGAACCCTATGAAAAATAGTTAATAGAAGAGAAAAAGAGAATTATCTAATAATTTCAGAGAAAGAGCAGTATACCTCCATAATTTTACTGTGAGATGCCCTTCCTTCTTCTTTTTCTTTCTTTTTTTTTTTTTTGTTGCTAATCAAGAAGATGCAAACAAAGGTACATCCATTAAAAAGTAAAAGCAAGAGGCTGAGGTTGTGGCTCAGTGGTAGAGCACTTGCCTCACATGTATGAGGCAATGGGTTCAAGTCTCAGCATGACATATGAATAAATGAATAAAATAAAGGTTTGTCAACAACTAAAAAATATTTTAAAAATGTAAGTACAAGAAAGACATAAGAGAATAATATAAAATACAACAATACAACACCTGAGATACAAAGGCAGGCAGAAATGCAGGGGGGAAGGCAACAGAATTTAAGCTTGCAGAGAACATAAAATAATAAAACTGACTGCAGAATATAGAATCAGTAGAATAAAGTTTAAAAAGTTCTCCCCAGAGTACTAGTAAGTAAATAACAAGACAGTAGATTCACAGAACACAGAACAAAGGTCTAAACTACAAAAACTGAAGGTACTTGCAAAAGAAATCAGACTAGTTGAGGTTAAAAATGGGAGGTTTATTATTCTTGTTTCAAAATTAATAGGTCTAACTGTACACAGGTTTGGAGTTACAAAGATTTAAAAAATTCTTAAGCAATCTGGGAAGAAAAAAATGAAAATGGGTTACTTAAAGAGAATTTTTTTAAAAAAACAGGTTGACTCAGTACTCTTTTCTGTATTAATAAATTTCAGAAGATGATAGCTTAAAATCTATCGAATTTTCTGAAAACAGATTTAACTCAAGAATTCTAAATATAGGTGGGTTGTCATATATACAATGACAACAAAAAGAAATTACAGATATTAATAGAAAAACTATGATTCACATATTTTTCCTGAAAACCCATTTGAATAATTAGTCATCAAAAATAAGAACCCAGGAACGACAAATCTGAGGCACTGAAAACATTTAAGGCAGTTGGATGTGGTGGCATGTGTCTATAGACCCAGGTACTAGGGAGGCTGAGGCAAGAGGTCTGTGTGAGCCCAAGAGTTTGAGGACAGTCTGGGAAGCAAACAATGGGACTCCATCTTTAAAAAAAGAAGAAAAAGAAAAAGAAAGGAAAAAAAATGTATTCTGAAGACATTTGGTTAATATGGCAGTGTAAGCAAATGTGGAAATAAATTACTTTCTACTCCAAACATAGAGAAATGTTGGATAACATATAATAATATTTAAGATATATATTATTTACCTAATTATAACAAAGGCAGAGGAGGAAATCTTCATGTCAGAAACAGAAAGAACATAGGGTAAGGATGGTATATTAAAATTCAAGCCCACAAGGGTATCTTTCAGAAAGGATACTAGCATTTAGAGTCTAGGGTTTAATTGGCCACATAAGATGAAAAAAAGAAACCCAAAAGAAACTGGACTAGGCTCCCTGCATTACCTGCAATAGTAAGATAACATCTATTGGCATGGACATAAGAATGTATGGATCTAACAAAACAGAGTAACAAAACTCCATCCATTGGTCTAGAAATATATATATAAGTAAACTGCATTCCATTCAGCCAAGAGTGGAAAAGGAGTCCCACCTGTAAGCCTGAACCTGTAAACCTGAACTATTTGTGGGTGTGAGATTCAAGTACCTCTTATCCATGCAGTACAGAAACTCTGAGGTCAGAAACCAACATCAAAAATGTCTCACAAGTGAAAACTGCAAACTCCTGAAAACATAGGTGAAACTTCTTCTTAGAGGTACCTCTTCTGTCAAGGGAATGTGGGGCACTGCCAAGATAGACAAGATCTACTAAGTTCACAATACAAAATCTCAAAATTCATTAAAAAAATTCTTACCACCTATTTTAAAAAAGTATCAAATGAAACACACAGAATTGACAAAGAAAAACAAAACAGAATTCTGTGAGAAAATTCTTAAGTTAATTTATTCATGCAATAAAAATTTGCTTAATATCTACTAAGGAGCTGTTCTACATTATGGGAATAACTGCAGTGAACAAAACAGATTAACTTCTATTCCTTTTGCAATTTACACTCCACTGAGGGGGAAAATAATAAACAGATCAATATAAAATAAGTTAAGAGGTGAGAAGTGCTACGAAGAAAAATAAAGAATAAAAAAATGACATAGAGAGAGATGGGATGAACTGATGTTATTTAGATAAGAGAGGTCAGAGAGTCTCCCAGAAGCTACTCACAAACTTCCTGGTCTTAATTTCCCTTTCAAAGTAAAAAAAAAAAAAATTAAGGACTTTTGTTGATTTTTGTGTAATATCTATTAATATTGCTTCATCAAGTATTAAAATTGGAAAACTTTTTAAACATTTCGTTGAAAATGACAATAACAAACCCGCTACATGTTAAAAGAATTTTCACATGTTTATGAAAAATACTTACAAAACAAAAAATTAGAAACAAGTGTTATATGTTTTTTACAATCTCTTTTAACTTCTAGTCTAGAACAGTTGGGATCTTATGTCTACTTCTATTCAAAATCTTGAAATATGTGTTTTGGTGGAACAATACAAATTACACACATATGTAATTGGAAATGGAAGGAGTATTTTAATACTGTCTTTCCCAAATTATATTCTTCTATAATACTACATCAAAATTCAACAAGTAGCAGTTCTTTAAAGGTTAGCTGCAATATGGAATCTGAAACTATTTCAATGAATGGTTCATATTTTGCAATTAGATCCACTGATCTAATTTGTGCTTTAAGTATATCTTTTTTTAAAAAAATCTACATGTTTTTAGTTGGTGATGGACCTTTATTACATTTATTTATATGTGGTGCTGAGAATCAAACCCAGTGCTTCACATATGATAGACAAGTGCTCTACCACGGAGCCACAACTCCAGCCCAAGGGTATCTTCTATCCATGCAGTTTTGTAACATTATGACTAGTCCTTTGGAAAACACTGTTTCACTGAATGATGTAGATCCTCCAATGTTGATATACTTTATAATATTGAGCCAAAAAATAACATTCACTAATATCACTAACTTTTAAATTTGCAAAAGTGAGTTACTTTCCTTGAAATGTTAGGCTAACTTCATTCATTTTTGAGGAAATTATGACAAATACCCAAGTCTAAGTAGCTACAATTTGATAGTCATTTCTCCAAATAAAAATGGTGCTTTAGAAAAAGTATAGCTAGTTCATACTAAAATTGAATTGCCCATGTGTTCTCCCTTGAGATAATCTTTGTATTCTGGAATACAGAAGTACTTTCAGTAACTTCCAATTTCATTACACACAATATTGAAAATGCATATGCTCAATATCATTTTTTTTAGATATTTTTTAGTTGTCCATGGACCTTTATTTTTATTTATTTATTTATATGCAATGCTGAGAATCGAACACAGTGCTTCACACATGCTAGGCAAGTGCTCTACCACTGAGCTACAACCCCAGCCCCTCAAAGGTCATTTTTTAAACAATTAATATTTTTTACACTTTAATTAAGTTTCATTAAGTGAAACTAGTGATTTTTGTTTTCTTAGTGTGAGTACATAATACAACAAGTGAGTGAAAAATACAGTGACTACTAGTACAGTTTGGTGCCACTGCCTTGATTTGTGCCAAGATGCTAACAGTTTTACTCAGCACTGCTTTTGTTACACCAAGGTACATATTAGCACAATGAAAATGGAAAGTGATATCTCTGTATTAATATAAAAATAGTGTGACTTCACAGAATCCCTGAAAGTATCTTGGAGATTCCTATGAATCAGAAGATACCAGTGCTTAAGAACCAGTGCTCTAAGGTGGCAAGTGAGGGGAGACCTAAACCATCAAGATTTTCATGGGACCCTTAAGATGTTAGCACTAATAGTCCTGCTTCTTAGTAGGATGGCTGGTCAATGTATGATTCAACTTTCCATTGCCCTAGCAAAATACCTGAAAAAAAACAGCTTAAAAGGAAGAAAGATTTATTCCAGCTCACAGCTTAAGAGGTTTCAATCTTTACAGTTGCTTGGCTCCATTGTTTCCGGGCCTGTGGCAAGGCAGAACATCCTAGTGGGGAATATGCAGTGGAGCAGAGCTGCTTACCTCATGGTGACCAGGAAGTGGGGGTGAGGGAAGGAACATACAGGAAAATATACCCTTCAAGAGCACACCCCTGGTGACTTACTTGCCTACCCCCTATAGTTTCTCAATATCCTTTCTAGCTATTAATCCATCAATGGATTAATCTATTGATGATATTAGAATCCTCATGATCCAATCTACCTCCCAAGGCTCCACCTCTGAACACTGATACATTGAGGACCAAGCCTTCAACACATGAGTTTTGGGAACACATTTCAGATCCCAGCCATAACAGTCACTCTACCAACAGAAACCTAAATAAAGTAAGGGTGCATGACATAATAATAGCTGAGGGAAGAAGTATTTCAGGTACAGGAAATAGCAAGTGCAAAGGCCAAGAAAGAATGGTTCATATATGTAAGAACAAAAAAACCTCTTACAAAGTCACACAACCTCAGAAAATCATATTATCCCTAAAGCAGGGAGGCTAGTGGATAATGCTCAATATAATACTCGAAAGGACATTCTGACTCTTGCCTATTTCTAAGTTTTGGATAATTATTTATGACAAATATGATAAGACTGTCATTGTAGAATTATAAAGAAAATTAAAACTGATTACAAACTTTAAAAGAGAACTTCAAAAGTTAAGCTTTATGATAGTTGACGTTGCTTGATGTCAATTCTCTCATTCGAGTAAGAAAGGTGTTATATAATTTATATGCCAATTATTCGTGGTGTGATTTAGAGGTTGTTTAAAGAATGTTTGTTGAATGAATAATTATCCAATGTGTGACTGGAGATATTTAGAAGTGAAAATCACAGTTAATTGATTTTCCAAGAAATCATAAATCACAGGGCAAACTTTAAAAAAAGGCATTCTTATGTGCTATACAGCTTTATGAGACTAGCAAACTAAAATTTAATCTCATGCTTTCTGCATACTGGGCCACAAATTTACTGTTCTTTAATTAAAGAATTGTTCCGTCAATTCCTGGAAAGGAAAACATTTTTTTTCTGCTCAAAACATTTCTAACATTTCAGGCTAAACAATTTGTTAAGAGTAACTCTTAAAAAAATAACACAACAGGCACAGGTAGATTTAACAATTAGAAACAGTGCAATGGATTTCCACTTTGTAGATTCAAGACAGGAAGTACACAATTTTTCTAATTTCTAAAGACCTTACAAACAAAAATGCTACCTAGTGTATATTTGCTCTAAATTGCTAGAACCATGAAATATTCTTTGGATTTTCTTATAAGCATGAAAACAAAGTTGAGAAAAAGAACTCCAATAAATGCTATACATAATATTTTTCACTTAATTTAGAAGTGCAGTCATTTTAGCTCAATTATTATGAAGAGAGACTTCTTCTCAGAGGCCAGGTCTCCCCATAAAAGAATAGAAACCATACACATGACCATTAATAGAAGAATTCATGTTTAGAATACATGTGCCAAATGGCCCATAAGCATGTGAAAATGTTCAACATGTGTCTTTAGGGACCTGGAAACATATTCCACAATAAAATATCACTTCACACCACTAAAAGGTCTTTTTTAAAAAAACCAGAGAGTAAGTATTGTCAAGGATGCAGAGACACTGGAACCCTCATATGCTGCTGGTGGGAATGTAAAATGGTGGAGCTACTGTGGAAACAGTCTGGCATTTTCTAAACAACATTAACCTGAGTTACCATTTGACCTAGCAATACAATATATCTTCAAACACTTATACAGAAGTGTTCATAGCAGCTAAAAAGAACTGTTCATAATAGCTAAAGAATGAGAATAACCCAAATGCTCGACTGATGAACTGATACACAGAATATGGTTTATATATACAGTAAAATATTTTTCAACCATAAAAAGGAATAAGATATTGATAATATGCTATAATGTGGACAAACCTTGAAAATATGCTAAGTGAAAGAAGACAGGGGCAAAAGTTGTTACTCAGTGGTAGAGCACTTACCTAGCATGTGTGAGGCCCTGGGCTCAATACTCAGTACCAAATGTAAATAAATAAAATAAAAAATCCATTGATAGCTAAAAAAAATTTAAAAACAAAAGAAATTGTTTTAAAAAAAAGAAGTCAGTCACTAAAGGCCACATACACTATAATTCTATTTATGACAACCTAGAGATAAAAAAAAGTATTAACTGAGACCTAGGGCTGCTAGAATTTTGGGGACAAGGGACACAGAAAAGTAACTATTAATAAGCAGAGGGTTTCTCTTGTGGTAAAGACAATGTTTAAGAATTACGGAGTAATTTTTAGTCTTTTATTGGGAAAAGACTAAAAATCACTGCTTTGTAGCTTCTTAAATGTATTTTTATTTTGTAAAGTGACCTAGCAGCTGTGTCCCCACCCGGAGCTTAGGAAAAAAAGCATTATATGTAGCTTAAGTGCCCTGTATACCCTTCCCTGATTACAGTTATCTTCCACCACTAAGAGAGATAATCACTATCTTGATGGGCTATTTATCATCCCCATGCATGTCATTAGACTTTTACTATATTTATATGTCCCTCACAAGATGTTTTTGCTTGCATATTTTTAAATGGTACCAAACTTATGTAACTTCTATAGGTTTTTTAAAATCACATTATGTTTTAGAGACTTATTAATTATTTTTAAGTCATCACTAAGTGACTTCAATGACATCTAGTACTTGGAACTCTGAGGTCATACTCCCAGGAATAATAAGTCCATTTAATGTCTTTGCCTCCCCTTTTATCCATTTAACCAGGTGATTTTTCCAAGCATTTGAAACTATCATAAATTGAGTTATTGTTCAAAATAAAAGAATTTAAAGTGCATTTTATAATATGAAAGGCTTTTTAAAGACTTGAGCATAAAACAACTCCTTAAGTGAGGGATAATTTACAGGGGGAAATTTTGCATTATATTCTGTCATGTCATAAATCATACTAAGAGTAAATGATAAAATATAATCAATAATTAACCTGAAATACTTCAACCAACCACAGGTACTCTCTACGTAACCACTCTGACTATAATGATGAGAACTTTTCTTGCAGACACCATGGTGGCCTCCCTGACATGCATTCCTCCTTTTCTTAGTAATTAGTTAATATTTTCTGGGAATCTACACCATCTCAACAGTACACTGAATTTGGAAGACCACAGTTACTGGTTCACAGTGTAGTCACAAGTCACAATTTGTGAAAATGAGATGGGAAAGAGAAGTTATCTGTTGAGGGTCTGGGGAAGAAACTTCCTTGCTTTTCAAAGAAAGCTTCCGGAAACATCCTTCTCTCTGATTTCAAACAAAAAAAGCATGTGACCTTAGGAGTTGGCAGTAAATTATTTCACAAGGGCACATTATTCTACTTTAGTAATAAAATTCCTGTTTTGTTCAGAGCAATAATATACTCAGTTAAAAATACAGAATCTGTTGCCAATGTGGATTATACAGCAAAATCCTAATTCTTGAGACACAGGCCTTGAGTCCCTGGGGAGGAATTCTCTTCCCCTAAAACAATATATAGCTGTATGAGGAGATACTTTTTATTTCAGTCCTTCCTCTTTTTTCAGCTGGAATTCAGACACGGTGCCTATAACCAGAATAGGACTTGTGACTCTAAGGAAGAAAATCACATTCTAAGGATGGTAGAACAAAAAGAAGATGCTAGGGTCTTTTAGGATTTCCTTGAGCAGCTTTAATGGTCCTGGATTGCTCACCTTCAGAATTCCTATTACATGAGAAAAAAATCAACCCTTATTTCATAAAGTCACCATGACTAGACTTTTGTTAAAGGCAACCTGATACAATTATCACTGACAAAAGTATCAAATAAATTTTCAATTACATAATTCAATCAATTTCCCTAGATTGTTTAAGCCATTTTGAACTAGATTTCTGTTACCTGTAACCAAGATAACCCTAAGCTAAAAAGAGTCTCCTTTCTAAGAAAGTACTTTCAGTGACTTTTAGTCCCCCCAGGGCAAGGACAATATATTCATCCTAACCTAACTGATCTTTAGTGATGAGTAGCCATACTACAGGGAACTCTTGCTTACATAAGGCTATTCAACTAGTAAAGCAAAGAAACAATGAAAAGACACATTCTTATTAATAACTTCTTTAAACACACATGACACATACTTAGCAAATTTGACACAATGAGGCAAGGGACAACTTTGAGTGAATCATGCCCTCTATTTCCTGTCACTGAGTCTTCAAACTTCTCTGCATCTACTCTCATCTTTCCTTCTTTCCCTCCTTTTACACTACAGTATAATGGCTAAGGCTGACAGCTTTCTAGTCAACCAATACAAATTCAAATCTCAGCTCTATTACTTACCACTTATGTGACCTCAAACAAGTAACTTAATTTCTCTGAGTCTCAAATTTTCTTAATGCCAACTTCACAGGGTTCTTTTAAGAATTAATTGAGATAATGTTTAAGATGCTTCATATAAGCTCTGGTATATAATAATTTAGTTACCTATTTTTAGCTTTTAAAACACTAAAAATTCCTTAAAAGGAATCCTTCCTCCTGTCTAAGGTCAATTCTTACCTTGTGCTCTGGATCCCATCCCCCTTCTACCACCTCAGGTACTTTCAACATTTTAAAGTCAAATGGCTTACTGGAATTCCAGTAAAGGAGACTTAGAGACTGTAAGCAGTAAAGTGTAATTATAGCCCAAATTTTCTTGGTCCCTTTGAATTAGACCAGAAACAGTGCAACTGCTAGGAAAAAAAAAAAACATAGGGTCAACATTCTAACATACTGGTGCAGGCACCAACGTCCTTAACAAGACCCTTAATGCTTGAGAAATAAAACCCAGAATCAATAAATGAGATGGTCTCAAATTAAAAGGCTTCTGTACAGCAAAGGAAACAAGAGTGTGAAGAGAGAGCCTAAAGAATGGGAGAATATTTCTACCAGCTACTCTTCTAATAGGGGATTAATATCCAGAATGTATAAAAAATTCAAGAAACTTAACACCAAGAAAAAAAATCAATAAATGGGCAAATTATCTAAACAGACATTTCTCAAGTGAAGAAATACAAATGGCCAATAAGTGTATAAAAAATGTTCAACATCCTTAGCAATCAGGGCAAGGAAAATCAAAACTATACTGAGATTTCATCTCATTCCAGTTAGAATGGAAATCATCAAGAACACAAATAACAGTAACTGCAGACCAGGATGTGGGCGAAAAGGTACACTCATACATTGTTGATAGGAGTGAAAATTAGTACAACCACTTTGGAAAGTAATAGGGAGATCCTCAAAAAACTAGGAATGGAACCACCACATGATGCACCTACCCCACTCCTTGGTATTTATCCCAAGAAACTAATGGGAAATAAATCAGTACACTACAGTCATATATGCAAACCAATGTTTACAGCAGTGCAATTCACAATAGCAAGTTATATAACCAGCCAAGGTGTCCATCAACAGACAAATGGATGGAAAAAATGAGGTATACATACACAATGGAGTTTTACTCAGCCATAAAGAAGCATGAAATTATGTCATTTGCTGGTAAAAGGATGAACTGTAGAACATAATGCTACATAAAATAAGCCAGACTCAGAAAGTCAAGGTTCATATGCAGAATCTAGAGAGAAATAAGGAATAATAAAAGGAATCTCATGAAAACTGAAGGAAAAGTGGAATAGTAGAAGTTGATATAGGGGGAGGCAGGAAAGATGGCATTGGTAAGCAACTAGGAAATGAAACTGACCAACTTATGTGCATGTATGAGTATATCACAATGAATTCCAATTTTACATGTAACTATAATGTACCAAATAAACATACACTAAATAAGTAGAAGGAAGGCCAGTAGAGTAGAGAAATAGGATCGGGGAAGGGCAAAGAAAGAGAAGGAGGGGAGGGAAAAGGGAAGTACTGGGGATTGAAATGAAGCAAATCATATTATGTACACTTATGAATAGGTCAAAATGAACCCCACTATTATGTATAACTGTAACACACTAATAAAAACATTAAAAATTTATTAGTCACAATTAATGGATATATAGGAATGTATTAAATTTTGAAAAACAATTTCCATTTTATTTTCTAAAGTCAAGATTAAATAACATATATGCTATTTAAACAAGTTGTTAATTAGAGGGAACAATGCCCTTCTTTCATTCATGTGCTTTTTTTGGGGGGTGTATTGGGGATTGAACTCAGGGGAACTCAACCACTGAACTGAGCCTTCTCCCCAGTCCTATTTTGTATTTTATTTAGAGACAGGGTCTCCCTGAGTTTCTTAGTGCCTTGCTGTTGCTGAGGCTTTGAACTCTCAGTCCTCCTGCCTATCTCCCAAGCCACTGGGATTATAGGCATGTGCCACCGCACCCAGCTTTCATTCATTTTTTTTTTAAATTTTTTTCTTTTGGAGCACTGAGGATTGAACCCAGGAGTGCTCTACCAACACCACCATCCACCACTATCCTTTTTTATTTTGAGGGAGGGTCTAAGTTGTCCTGGCTGACCTCAAACTTGCCATCTTCCTGCCTCAACCTTCTAAGTAGCTGGGATTACAGGCATGAGCAACTGCTCTTGGCCTTTAAGAAACTTTTATTCAATAATAAAATTAAATTTAGGCAGGATGCAAATTGTTCTTTGATAAAACAAATTTAGAAAGGAAAAAAAACACATTAATTATAGGACTCCATTTCAATATTATAAATGATAGTAATTTGTGATTTTGTTGTTTCCCTAATTAGGTAACAGAGTACTAAAGGATATGACTTTGCCTGCTGTTCTGGGAGAGTTCCTAACTTTTACCAATTAAAAAAGGAATGTGCACATTTTGAAGTAAAGAAGTAAACTAAGTCACCTTAAGTTACTTCTTTATTTCAATATTTTTCCTTTAACAATTCATGAAATATTATTTCATTATTGCTATATTTATGCAATAAGTTAAAACTGAAAGAATAAACAAAATATTCACAAACAGCCTCAGATTTTCCTCCATTAACTCCCTCTTAAGGGATTATGGCATTATTTGGGGTTTCATATAATGCTTACAAAAATTAAATGCCCAAATTATATTGCTTTTTTTTAAATAGAAGAAACACTTTCAGATGCCTATAGGAAACTACAATTGTTCTGTGAGGCCTTAATTTTGGTTTGGTCTATCATCAATACTATAAAATTTTTCCTTGACTATTGGAAGCTTTGAACATATTGGTAAGCATTAATGTAAATCCAAGGCATGTTCTCAGCTTTCTGTTTTCATATTACCAGACCTAACCAGGCATACTGTAGCTGTCCAATTCACAAAGTAATCATACTATATAATCTGAGACTTTCACAACCATATATTTTAAAGGACTCATCGAGCCCTGAAAGGCAAATGCTATCATTCAAGTTCTAATTACATGCTACCTGGGTTTTACAGAACAGAAAAAAATGCATACTGTACTTCTTAAATACATTTGTTGACCATAAGCAACCTCCAAAATAAATGCCCCAAATATTTTCTGAACGTATGACTGTACAATAGCTCAAGTACTGCCTTATCCAAATTGTGTTCCAGTTTCTCTTTATGTTGCTTCCACTTGACAAATGGGTCAATAAATGCCAAGTCAAATATTCAAGTAAATATGTTTTCATTGCTATTGGCAGGCATATAATTAACTCTGAGAATAAAAGAAACAAGAAATCAATTTATGATTATTTCTTTAGTTCTTCCCATTAGTCATTTACATTATAATTGTAGTACCACTTTTAAAATCTTTATATGCACACACATACCATCTTGACTATAATTATAAATCAAATTATTTCAATTACAAATTAGTGTTGTATGAACTGTGACCCTCATATGTTAATTTCATTAGTTAGACACAATTGTATTATTATCCATGTATATGAGCTGATTAAAAAGCAAGGCACGTTTATGATCCTATATTAATGAGGAATTTCAGCAAATGTTTCTAAACAATGTAGAGATGTGCTTTGTCTTTTCTCTAATACAAACAATTGACTCAACAGTTTCTTCATATATGTGCATATATGAACAAATTAATTTCTATTTTTAGGGAAAATAAGTTCCTAACACAGAAAATAGTACAAAGAGTACATTTTTTTTTACAAAGAAATGATTACAAAAACAAACCTTTTATTTAAAAAAATGTTATGTCAATCAAGAAAAAATGCACTTGACACAAAAACTTACATAAGTCACCTTTTAAAAATATTGCCTCCAATGCAAAGCTTCAAATGTATTATTATATGTCATGAACAAAAGTTTAAGATGAACTCGAGAAACCTGTTTTAATAAAATATGTTGTCATTACTCAGCTGTTACTTTTATTACAGTAGTTTGTTTTTACATTATGTATCGTGAACAAGACATTTAACCTTTTGACTTCCTTGCCTTTAAAAGAGAGGATAATGATGGTGCCTCATCATAGGACTCCAGTTAAGATGAAAGGAGCTAATACAGGTGAAGTATATAGAACAGTGCCAGCCTATAGGTGTTCACTATTAACTATGCATGACCTAGTTATATATACTTTGCCTATTACTTATATTAGCTTCTGGTTACTTAGAAGCTGTATCTTAATTCTTTTTCAATGAAAAGAAAGCTAGCATAATGACATTGTTTATGCTTTGCTCATCACACCAGCTTTTAGTACTATTAGTCACAGCTAATTTATCTTATTCACAGGCAAAACAGGAGGTAGGGTCTCGCCAAATAATAGTTTCAAATTCTCTGTTTAAAAGTTAGCAGTCCATCATAATGGGGAAGAGTGGAGGAAAGAAGAAAGGTTGGTTAATGGTATACTCAGTTACAATTAGGAAAAATAGGTCCTGTTGTTCTATTGCAAAGAAGGGTGACTACAGATAACAATGTACAGGGTATTTCAAGATAATGTGCAGAGCATCTTTTCTGTTTTTAATGTTGTTACTACAAAGAAATGATAATGTTTGAGGAATAGACTTGCTTATCCTGATTGGAGCATTATAAAATGAATACATGTATAGAAACATCACATGGTAACTTTAAATAGATATAATTTTTGTGTCAATTAAAAATACAGCACTTTCCCTATTATCTACCACATAATTGGTATTCATTAATTCATTAAACACACTAATGTATAGAATATTCTAGGCAATGGACACAAGAACAAAATATGGGTAAGAAAAAAATTCTAAATCTATGCTCACGAATTAATGGGAGACGTGAACATAAGCATGTGTAGTTATTTAACTGAATTGTACCATGATGTCCAGGCAGGGCTTTACAGGTGATGTTTGAGCAGGATATGAAGAGTTGAAGCTCACCAAGTGGAGAAGGTTCTAGGATCGTTTTATTCACAAAGAAAACTGAAAATTCCTCACAGTGTAAATTAGAATGGACATACATAAAGCAAACACTTGCTCAGATGTCCCATTGCACACTGTTTGCTTAGATCATCATTAGGTATTGAGTAAACATTTTTGAATAATTGTCTTGCTTCCACATATAGTGAGGTCTTCATTCCAACACATTTAAATGTTTTCAGTTTTCTATTTATTCCCATCTTCCAAATCAGACTTCAGAGAGATCCTCTTAAAACCACTTTTATCACATCTCTCCCTGATCAAGAACTTGCACTTGTTCCTTCTATTCCCAGATAGTAGCCCTCTACTTTTGACTAGATTTCTCTCCCAATCGGACTCCAGAGATCTTTTCTCTATACTTCTGTCTGCCTCTCCAACATACTAGCCACCCTTCAAAATTCTTCCTTAAGAAGACATTGGATTCTTGCTTTAATTTAAAAATAACAAAACTTTACAAATGCTGCAGCAAAGAGAGAAATGCTAGCAGCATACTTTTGAAAGACATGCCCCAAATGTAAAGAAATGAAAAACAAAAGGAGACTATGTGAAAATTACACTCAATCCATTACATCAACATAGCACACTTAAATTATTTATTATTCACTGACTACTTACTCTTCCAAAGACACCAGGCTCTTTCAAAACCTTAACCATCCCACAAAGTGAATAATGAATTCTTCATTACTTAAACCGGTTTCTTTTGGGAAAGTTCATATTAGAACTGAAGGTTATCACCAGATTCAGAACTTTAAAGATTATTCGAGGACAACAACTTCCACCAACCAACAGAGAAAGTCCAGAGATTCCTAGATGAAGGGCAAGTGGTTAGACAGTGAAATATCCCCTCAAAATCAAGCTCAAACGGATTTTATCAAGTGATAATTACCATGCTGTCCACGTCAATACCTTAGATTCCAACTTGATTTTCTCTTCATTCAGCTCCTCTGTTGCTTTCTTAATTTTTTCACGACATCTGGTTATTTCTGACCTTACTGTAATACAAATTAAATCTTTAGACACATCAATCTCTCTAAAGTCCCCATTCCCAGTAGCATTTGGTAGACCACTTTTCAGCTCTCTTTCCCTCCATGCAGAGGGCAAACTCCCTTAAAGGCCCTGACCACTACGGTGGGCTTTTTAACTTCCCCAGGCTCCCAGTTGGAGAAGACGAAGGGCCCCAAGGAAAGAGCAGAAACACCCGACCTTCTCGCATCACCCGGCGACTCTCCTCAGCCTGATGCTCGCTGAAAATGATGTGCTGAAACAAGGACTCTAAACTCATCTCGGCCCGGGCTCCCTCGAATCCTTTTCTGGCAGTTAAATGTTTTTAACTGAGTCTGAGAATCCTGGAAAGACAATAAGGAAGGATTCTTCTAGCCTGTTCCCAGCTGGACCTGCCTTCAACTCCCGACCCTGCCCATGCCCAGCGCGCAGGCCCAGGCTGGCCACCATCTAGGCCCAGAGCAGGGAGCCGCCCACCGTGGCCTGTCTCCCCTTTGACAGGTTCATGTCTGCTTTCCCGCCCCAACCCGCACACCCTCAGAGAAGTCTCAAGCGCGGCCCCTTGCCCAGGGGACGCAGCCCCGCGGTCCAGGCCCAGAGGAGTGGGTCTGGCCTGCAGCCCTTCCTGTGGCCGGTCTTTTCCTCCCTGGGCCTCACTTCGTAGGCACAAGACCTTCCAAGTGCTCAGACTCTTGGCAAAATGGCACCTGCTACCACAGCTAGGGAGGGAAACTCTTGGGCGGCGCTGAGACCAGGGCGCAAGTTCAGGTCTCGCGAGAACTTCGAACTACGGCGGCTGTTTGGGCCCCTTTGGCAATCCCTGTAGTTTCCTATGAATGCACAACAGAAGTCTTTAGTACTTAAAGGGATTAGGGTGCTCCGGCTGCAAGACACAAACACCCAGTGTCACAAAGTATAAAAGTACCCGTGATTCTAAATATAAACTTTTGCAAAGTCTTCTCCTTGGGCGATGGCAAGAGTGCTAGAAATGTGCAGTGTCTGACATTCCGCCTTAATCATTCCTTTGTAATCAGGGCATATCTTTTTTGTCTGCTTTAAAATTAATCATTGCCTTTTGTAATCAAGCTGCAGTGATATTAACACTTCAATATCTGTGCAATATGTGTCAGAGACCAAAGTGGTTACTAATTAAAGCTTAAACATGAAAGGCACCTTTGGGACTTTTGCATGGAATTTTTTAAATTAAAAAATAAAATATTTTTAGTTTTAGTAGGTCAAAATATTGACATTGTAATAAACATTTGTCTTCATTTCTGAATGCAAAATTGACATTGGTTAAGTTCAGAAGTAATTTCTAGTTAGAATGTATTTAGAATTAAGTAAAGTAAGGTAAATGTAAACTTTTGTCATAACACAATAGGCTTAATTAATAGTTCATAAGTGCTGTAGTTTAATCGGTTATAAATTTTAACCTATTCCAGATTTCTGCCTTAATTTCCATCAAGTCATGTATAATGAAGCTGAAAATAATTACCCATAAGTATATTAAGAAGCAAATATTAATGAAAATTTGGCTATTGTCTTTCAGGTAACCCTCCTCACCTAGCATTTTTCCTTTACAAAATTGAAATTATTGTGAATAAATAATAATTATGTATTATTATAATATAATAAAAATACTTCATATTATTAAATAATATTATTCTAATGGAGTACTCTAATACTACTCATATTTGCCAAGTGCTATTCTGAGTATACTTTTTCAAGACGGCTTTTTTTGTGACTTTCATAGTATAATTGAAGAAATTGAGGCACAGAACAATTCAATGAACAAATTGAATTCATGAATGATTTGATTCAATGACTATCTGAGACCTTGACATATTAATTCTTCTAATATACTTATCAAGTTTATGAGATCAATGCTTTTGATGCTTGGGGGAATGATGCAGAGAGAGAGCTAAGTAACTTATCCAAGGTCACCAACAGTAGCTAGGAAGTAGGAGAATCAGGATTTGAACCTGTAGCTTGTCAAGGTTGCTAACCTAGTATATGGCAGAAAACTAAAACCAAGAAATCTGGAATCAGAAATCAGAAATTTAATTTTGGATTCTGCTCTGTCTTTCCTCGTATTATATCACAAGCATTTTACCATTTCATTCAAGATCCTTCTTAAGTGCATTTTTATAACTCGTAATCTTCCTTTTTATGAATGCATGTGTATAATTTAGATGTACAGAAATAAATAGGACTATTTTATCCACTCAAGGATGGAAAACAAATCTGAAATTGTGGTTTGAGTCATTTTCTTTGAGCACTTGTTTGGAGGCTTCTGAACTGTACCACAGCAGCCATCAAAAGAAAGGGCTTCCAGAAGATAAACTATATTACTAATTAATATCACTCCCTTCAGAATGATTTCCTGTGGACGTGCTCAGGGAGCAGCCTCACAAGGAGGCTGGTTTTCAAAAGCATGATGCTATTTAACATTCCAATTTTATTAGTTACACTCAAACTCCATTTATTATTTAACATGTTCTTTCTGTACTGAAACTTGGCAGAGCGAGTTTGGGCAGCCTTTGGAGCCCAGTCGCCTCACTCACGTGGGAGTGTAGAAGAGAGGGCTGATGGAAAGTTCAAAAGAGGAAGAATGGGGGAAGAAATGGCATCTCCATCTTCTACAGTTGTCTTCCTCACATCTCAGACCATTCTGTTGCTTTTAAAACTCATTAGAATCTTCATAGAGCTACTACAACTATAGGCATTAGCAGGGTTTTAATATTTTATTTGGTTTATTGAAGCAAGCATAATTTGTAAGTACACAATTCAAAGTTTACATTTTCATAATAATGAATAAAAGTAACAGTAAGATAGTGAAATGTTGCTATCATATACCTAGCTTTACTCATACATTTTGTATAGTGTTGAGATTTTTTTCTCTTATAGATATATATGCTGATTATATCTTATAATGTACAGAGCAAGAATAGCATTACTTAAATTTATGCCAAATAAAAATGGTATATGACATGATAAAACTTAGTGAGCATACTATTTTCTGAAAATGTATCTTATAAGTCCAAAAAAAGAGAAATAATTCATTCAACAACTGTTTAATGAGTTTCTGCTTTTCATTCAACATTCATTCAACAAATATTATTGAACATCTCCTATGTGCCATATTAGAGAAACAACAAGAAGATTTAATAAAAACAGAACTACATAAAAAACATTTTTCTTCCCCTGGATATTTCTAACCTCATTGGAGAATTATTATATTTTTCAGCATTTTGGCAACAGTATAAACAACTGCTTTCAGATGTTTCAACAGATGTTCTTTAGAAAGAAAGCCAATTATTTGCATTGTGATACCCACATATGATTCTCAAATCCAAACTTTCCATCTGTAGATGTTTCATTGAATTGCATACCTATGGAGTATAAAAGTTAAGATCACTCATTGTCTCTCAACCTCAGACTTTTGTTCTGATAACACCGGCACCTGGGTTATGGCCCATCAATAAGTGCCTTGCTTGAAGGCCTTATGTAAGGCTGTATTGCTCTTGTGATTTAAAATGCATTTCCTCCCCTTTCTTAGATTGATGACTTCTCTAAGTTCTAAACCAGGCTTGCAAATACTAACTAGCCCAGGGCATATATATTACAATGGAAAGAAGAAAAGTAATTCATTTATTTTATGTTTTTCTTAGGGCATCTACCACAAAGAAAAAATATAGGGCCTCAACTAAGTTTAACAACCATTTATTGGGTATCTACTAAATGTAAAATTCTCTCTTGGGTATTATAGGGGATACAAAATGTGAAGGGTGAGGTCCTAACCTCCTGAAGGTCATAATCTATCAAATGAGACCTAGCATACACAAGTAACTCCTGGGAATACTGGAAAAAGACCTTCACCCTTGTACTATAGAATATGGTGGAGGGAAAGTCTGATCCAGATGATCTGGGAAGTCTTATGGGTAGCAGATAAATATGAGCTGTGTTTTAAAGGAGGTTGAACCTTCTCTAGATAGAAAGTAAGGGGAGAAAAATGGGTGAAAATGAGATGGGGCCAATGTTTGTATGGTGTTCACCATTTTCACAAGTAGAGAGGGGAGCCATGTAACGTTTTGGCACAGCTGAGTGCCATGCCCAAGTTGCTCTGTGCCATGAATTCATGGCAGTGAGTTAGGAGCTCTGGGAAAGAAGAGACTGACACTTAGCTTGTGTTTTGTAGCTTGCTGTCATTGTTCACTTGGGCTGCTATAACCAAGTACCATCAACTACAATAGCTTAAAAACAATGGAACTCTATTTCTCACAGTTTTGGAGACTGGGAAGCTCAATATGAAGGTGCCAGAAGATTTGGTATCCGATGAGGGCCTACTTCCTAGTTCATAGAATGAGTCTTCTCACTCCATCCTCACAAAGTAGAAGATGCTACCTAGCATTATGCTGTCTCTTTTATAAGGACATTGATGAATCATGAGGGATTATCTAACCATTTTTCTAAGCCCCATATCCAATAGTCTCACCTTAGGGGTTAAAATTCAGCATATGAATTTGGGAGAGATCCAAAAGTTCAGATCATAGCACTCACTGTGTGCCAATTGCCACCTGAGACTTTGACATGAATATATTCCTTTAATCAACACAACACCTTTATAAGATCAATGCTTTGGTTGCTTGGGGAACAGAAGTGGAAAGAGCTAAAAAACTTGTCCAAGATGCAAACAGTGGCAAAGAAGTAGCAGAATCAGGATTTGAAACCCTATAGTCCTTTAACCACTTGATACCGCCTCTAAAATCTAGAGATTAGAGGAAATGAAGCTATTCCAGTGGCTGTTTCATTTCCAGGCAGATAGATTTTCCAAAAACGCTTCTTACCAATTAGTATTTTTTTCCTGAAGACATTTTCAGACTTCTAGAATATGGATTAGTAATGCAGTGCTTCTGTAATGAACTAAAATAGATTGTGATCCAAAGAAAACAATTGAGAATGGGTCATACCTTTGTGTAAATACGTATATAACCAGCTATGTATCTAATATGCAAACATAAGAATGAGATTCATATACAAAGTACTGCATTAGTTTCCTAATATTTATATTAGTTTCCTAGGGCTGCTATAACACTGTGTCACAACTGGATGTTTTAGAACAACAGAGATTTGTTCTGTCACAGTTCTGGAGTCTAGAAATTCAAAATCAAGGTCAGCTATTGGTTCGTTCTGGGTGCTCTGCAGGGAATCTGTTCCTTGCCTTAATCCAGCTTCTGGTCATTACTGATAATCCTTGGTATCCCTTGGTTGTAGACACATTAGTCCAGTCTTTGCTCTGTCCTTACTTGGAATTCTCTCTGGGCACCTCTGTCTCTTTCTCTCTTCTCTCACTATAAGGGCACAAATCATACTGCATGAAGGGCTTATGCTAAGGGCCAGTATATCCTCATTGTAATCAATTACATCTGCAAAAGATCCCATTTCCATTATGGTCACATATTTCCAAATATGGTGCTTGGGTTGGAACTTCAGCCTATCATTTGAGAAGACATAATTCAACCTATAACAGACTTAAAAGTTAATTTGTGGGAAATAGTTAAAATTTTTTTTGAAAAACTTAAATGAGACTGATTCATTTATATTATAGTCAAAACATTTTTATTGGCTAAACAGGGGCTTTGAAAACATCTTGCATAATCCTTTAAATTTTTTAGGTATTAGCATTGAGGCCAGGCAGTTTTGAATTCCACAATGATGCATATTCTGTTAACACCAAAGCTCGGTCTAGAACTCCCTCCTGGTTCCTCTGTTCTAATGAAAGATCTTTTCTGTTCACCAATGGCTTTCAACCACTTCAGTTAAAATATCTCTTTTATCTGTTTTCTATATTGAATTTTCCTTTAAGAGTCTGAAGAAAGGATATAACAGTCAGGGTCCAGGGTTGCCTGGGGCAATTAATCTAATGCAGAGACTCATCCTCTTTAAAGAGGTAAGATAGATGATAGATCAGTTGATTGATTGATTGATTGATTGATTGATAGAGAAAGACATATGCATGCATACATCCATACATATACAGATATATGTACACATGATAAAATAATATATAGGTATACAAGTGCTTAAAATGCCATTATCATTTTCTGAACAGTCTGATATGTCTACAAATAGAAATGAAGGTAAACTGTCAATTTTTCATCACTAATTAAGATAAGCAAACTCTTGCTTGTGGTTGAGAAATATAGTACATTGAAGAAACATTAACACTTTAGAAATCATTAAATATCAAAATCTCTGAAAGAAGAATTTATATTATAGCTGGTGAGCTCAGTTTTACATTGTCAGAGCCCAGAGCCCAGCACAGGGACTAGGAAGGCTGACACAGGTGCCTTACCCAAGAGAGCAGCCTGTTGACTCTGGAAAGAAATCCAAAACTAAACATGGAAACCACTATTGTCCACCAAGTATCATTCATTTGTTTACTCAATAAGTCTCTGTCAGGCAAGAAAGAATTTGGCACTGGAAAGACAAACAAGGAGCTTGCAATCTGGTTGTATCAAGTTGTAGTTTCCATGACAATAAATTGTAGTGGTTTTGGGATTACATTGAAATAACTTAAAAAGAAAATTAAGACTTGTTTCCATGTCAGTTAGTTGCTATAATCATTAATATATTTTTTGCTTACCTAATAAGTACATAACTATTTACCCACTAAACAATTGCATTTTGGTTGTTGAGTAGATCTGAACTTGAGCAATTAACATGTTTTACTCCATTTAGTTTCTAATTAAGATTGCTATGAATGAAGATTTCTATTAATTTCAGTGAATTAGTCATAGAAATTATTTGGAAATTTGGGATAAATTTTAATATTTATATTACTTTCTGTGAATTATTCATAGTGATTCTGGAAAGTTTGAAAAAAAATTAATGTGCATATATACCTGTATGTGTGCAGGTAGAGTGAATCATGAATACTATTGCCTCTTAAAACACTTTGCTAAATTACTCATTTATCAGGATTAAATTACTTTATGCTTTCAATGTTTAAAATGACTTTAGTGGCCTTAGTACAATAGCATTACATTATAAAAACCAGACACTGCCATTATTTTCCCTCCACGATGCCATAGACAGCTCGAAATGTTTTATTACAGTTTACATGGCTCATAAACCTTATCTTTTATTTGACATTGCAGGTGTGTTGATAATAGAATATAGAAAACCCTGTAAGATGGTTAAAGGAAATAATTAGTTAGCATTTAAATAAAAGAGCTCACCAAGAAGCATTTTAAACAAAGAGTGTTCTGAGTATTTCCTAGGTAATAGTAAGTAGTTCTGAAATAGATTGAATGAAATGAAAAAAAGAATGAAAGGAATTTAAACATCTGAACACACATAAAGAAATACTGCAAAATATTAGAATTGCTGAGGAAGTTGTATACTTGTCATCATTTGATATCCTTATAGTTCTGTACTTGTTGTATCTCGCCATTCTACCTATAAAATATCTACATGCACAGGTTTCCTAAACCATTTGATGGTTGTGGTTTGGATATAAGGTGCCCCCCAAAAGTTCCTGTGTTAAAGCTGGAATATTCAGAGATGAAATTATTAGATTATGAGAATTGTAGCCCAATCAGTGGATTAATTCATTTTCTGGATTCATGGTTTGAGTGGACTAAGTGGGTGGTAACTATAGGCAAGTGGAGCATGACTGGAGGAGGTGGGTCACTTGAGGACTATATATCTTGTCCCCTTGGCACCTCTTTCCCTCCCTGCCTCCTCTCTCTCTCTCTCTCTCTCTCTCTCTCTCTCTCTCTCTCTCTCTCTTCTTCCTGGCTGCCATGTCCTGAGCTGCTTTCATCTGCCAGACTCATTCACCTTGATGCTCTGCCTCACCTCCTACCCAGAGCAATGGAGTCTGCAAATCACAGACAGAAAACATGAGCCCAAAATGAAATTTTCCCCCTTTAAGTTGTTTTTGTCAAGTATGTTGATCACAGTGATGAAAAGTTGACTAGCACAATAATCAACCCATTACCATCTCCTTCTTTTAAGGCATTAACCCAGAGAAAATCCGGAAACAGCTGAGATCCCACATGGTTATCATGCCTTAGCCTCCAGTGAATAAATGCAAGGACTGTGCACACAGGATCCAAACTCTCATAAAAAAGATTCATGGTGATATTCTTAGAACAAATTAATAAAACCTAAGAGAACTTGTCAGGAAAATGTCCTAAAGATGATTTTATTTCAGTAATTGTTGTATTTTAAATGCTTTCATTTTCTTTTGTGATGTCTTTTATCTTACTTACAGATGCTATTACTCATAAAATATGATATTTCAGTCCAGAAGGCTGTAACTGTAAATGAAACATAATATTCTCATCTAGGAGTAGATAAGGAGATTCAAATCTCCTGCTTCACAGTGTGAGCTGATTACCATAGAGGTCACAAAGCTACTTTCCACTTCCTTTAAGAGCCGGGTGTGATATTTTATGTAACTGACCAAACACCTTTCTTTCTTTTATTCAGTCCCAGCCTCTGATTGACAGCCTGTCTCCGTGGTTTATATGATGGACTAGCAATTCTGTGCCCTGAGAATGGTGTTATAATCTCAGGGTGAGTCCATCAGGAATGACTACAGAGATCTTCAGTAAGCATTTATTGAAGGCCTACTGTATGCCAGACTCCGTGCCACAACAGTGAATAAGATAAATGAGCTTGGCACTAACAGATCCTATAGGGGCAACTCAAACAAGGTTCACGTATGCACTAATTCAACGTAAACACGGTAAGTGTATCCAGCAAAACAGTGTGGGATAGGGATCTGCTGTAGACAGTATGAACAACACATTCATGTTCCAACAGTACCTCAGGCTGGGCAGAACTTGGCATCTGCAGAACAGAGAGGAAGCCAGTGGGATCAGTGCACAGATGGGTTGTCAAAAGGGTCAGGGTCCAATCATTCAGGCCTTGAAGGCAATGGAAGGAACTTTGGATTTTATTCAAAATTCAGAGGAAGACCCTACAGAGATATGCAGAGCAATAATGGCATTTCACGAATAAGATAACAACAAAGTGCTGCTCACTTGGTGGAGGATTAACAACACATCATCGTGGACAAGATGGAGTGTGTTAACCCACACCCAGGGCTCAATTTGGCTGATAACTTGCCGTGTGACCTGGAGTGAGTCCTTGACTCTCTTTCCCCCTTATTTCATTTAACTTCAAATGGGGATAGGAGAGGCAGAGTAGAAGAAAGGGAGGAAACAGGAGAAATGAAATAAACAACTTGTAGATGAAGTTTTCAGACTGTCAGACACACAAAAATGAATCAAGAAATGTGTTAGAATCATTGCCGTGGCCACCTTGGTTAAGGATTCATATCAAGGCCTTAAGGAAGAAAAATTCAAGAATCCACTTTATATTCTTTAAAATTTAGCTGTACTTAAGTGTATACCCAGTAGAAATTCACTGGCATACCTCTTCAGACTAGAAATATATTCAAATACTCCCACACTGACTAGCAAAGAATCATTGCCCTAGCCTCCAAACCAACCAAATCACCTCTGCTGTCCCCCTCCACACAATGCAGATTTGTCCACAAACCAGCATGTCACTGGTTAGCACCAGGCTTAGCTGACGAGGATCCTAATCAATGTTAGTTCTGATTACTCAGTGCCTTATGGCTGCTACTGAAAAAATCATCACAAAATTAAGTGACTTAAAATAGTACAAATTTATTATCATATTTTTCTAGTGGGCAGAAGTCTGAAAGAGGTCTTAGCCAAAATCAAGGTATCCATAGTCCTTCAGGAGGCTTGAGGAGATAATTCCTTCCTCTTCAGCTCATAAAAACTGCCCACTTCTGTTGGTTCCTGGTGTCTTCCTTCTTCAAGCCAACAATATAATGTCTTCCAATCTCTTTCCTGTTCTCACACTTCTGCTTCCCTTTAGTAAAGACTCTTGTTATTGTATTTTATTCACACCTTTCATCTGTATAACCCCTCATCACAAAATCTGTAATCACATTTCCAAAATCCCTTTAGCCATGTAAGGTATCATATTTTCAAGCTTTTAAGATTAATATAAGGATATCTTTGGGGCCATGATTCTTTGGGTAGCTATGTATTTTAAATATATCTGAGTATACACAATAAGAGTCATAGAGTGCTATAAAAGAGTGCCACAGTTAAAAGGTGAGATATGGGAGGAAAGAATCTAAGTCATATAGAAAAAATGTAAAGTAGGCCCATGTCTCAAGAACTTTCTGGAATACTTCATACCTTTAATTCTCTCCTGTGTTAGTAGGTACCAGCATCAAATAGGTGAAATAGTTAAAAAGAGAAAAGAGTCAGGGCAATTCAGCAAGACAGAGGAAGAAAGGATGCAATTCTCACTGGAAAATCCAAATATCCTATTAGGATTCAGGAGAGGAATAGGACAGAGGAGGGACCCTCAGATGCATAGATCCCCATGAGGACAAGAAGAGACTCCAGAAATGGAGGGAGTTGATGTCCCAGATAATCCCCAACTCCCTCACAGTCAGTTGTCTCCTAATCTAGGATACTAAAGGAAAACAGTGTGAAAAAATGGGCAAAGGAAGCTAACAACTTTTAAAAGTACTTTGTAATTTAATGCCCATGGGATTGGTTTGTTGAAGTTTGGGGAAATTTTTAAGATGTATAAGGGATAGCTGATCTAGTTTATCTCCTTTTGGCCAGCAGAAGCCATGTGTGATGAGTCTTTCTGTATCAAATGGTGACTTGTAGGTAGTGGGAATAAATGTCTTGAAATAAAATCTAAGTGCTATAAATGCTAGGAAGGGCCTGTGGGTCTTGGGCACACCATGCATTCCTAGCTTCTGGAAGTATCAGGCAAATAGCAGGTGCCCAATAACTGGGTTGAACGAATGAAGGAAAATGAGTGTGTGCAAAGGTTTGGTATAAAATCAGGTTTTGGTGTAAACAATGCACATTCAAATGTTTGTTTTAATAACTAGAAAGGGTTGGAAACCACTGGCATTTCCACATACCATATCAAAGCCTAAGTGATCAAAAGAATTTAAAGGCTTATGTTCCTGCCTATAAATAGGGCTGCCAGATTTAGCAAATAAAAATACAGAATGTCCAGTTAAATTTGAATGTCAGAGAAACAGCAAATAATTTTTTAGCCTAAGTGTGTGCCAAACAGTGCACAGCAGCCTATCTACAAAATCAAATTCTGTATTGTATTTTAGGTAAATTATAACTTTGTAGAGATGTTATGTTTTTAATGATAATATTATTCAGGAAGAAAAAGAAGGCATTTTCACCAGAGAGGTACAAAACGGGGGGTAGGAGGTGGTGGCAACAGCTGTGTTGTATTGTGCGTTTTGAAAGCATGCTTTTCTCTGAGCCAGGGCCCATGAAGGAGGACCGAAATTCAGCTTCTCATAAATTCTGCAGAGCTACCAGGGAACAGTAATCAGCAAGGATAAAATCTGAAGGGAAGGTCAGTGAGGCAGGTAAGAGCTGCTGCATCCATATTACCTGAAGCACACACAATCCCACAGTGCAGGACTGGGGAAGGAAGCCAGGGCGAAGGAAAGAACCATCCCATGAGAACACTGCTATGTTGCTTTAGAAGAAAGCACTCCACCTCAGCCTCTAAAGCTACTTAATTTTGTGTGCTTGTTGTGCTTGCTCTGTGCATGAAATACAGTTGCATGTGTTCTGTGGACTGTGTGGTCTGTCTTCACATTGCTCTATTGCCAGAGAAGCAATGCACTGTTTTTCTTAGAAAGGCCATGGTGTTGCTGCGTTCATTTGTGCCTGATCCAAAGAATCTCTAGTGATGCCTTTTTTTCCTTTCCGACATTTACATGCTACCTGGCTGTTAGGCCTGAAAATACCAGATGGAACTTGGGAGCAGAGCAGACACTGTTGTCATAGAAACGAGATGCTATCCCAGCTCTATGCTGCTTCCATCTTTTTTTCTCCCCTTCTCATTCTTTCACCATGAAAAGTTCTGATAGGGAAAAGTATCCATAAAATGTGGAGATTCCCTTCCCACATATATACCCTCACCCACCTTGGAATACACCCACCCACTGTTAATACATCCTTCAGCTTCCTGAGAGCTTGACACTGTGGGAAAATGACTAGATTTCCAGGTCTTCTAATCAGAGTATAACTGGTAAGCCCATGCTTTGACATCATCTTCTTCCCTTAAGCTGTGATGATGCATTTGTCCTGTCCCAGAATGAGACAAATATCCGTAGGAGCCAGGAGAGCGTCAGCTCTGACATTCCTGGAAATGCAACCTAAGTGTTTGTAACTGCTGTACAATGTCTGTTCTCAGCAGGAGAGTGGAGAGTGACCTCTCCTGATTCTCTGAATTCCCTACAGTAGCAAGCAGAATGCTGAGCACACAAGAGCAGTGCGATGAGCTCTTGTGGCTTGGTGTCCAAACTTGAGGGATGCAGGTTTTGGCCACGGGCCCTCATCCTCACTGCTACTTGGCCTCTTCTGGCAGCTACAGAATTCTCAAGGGAATGGGACTGTGAGGAGGTGCTCAGCACAGATGGAACAGAGATATGTTCTAGAAGCAAGGCTGCTTTTGTGTCCCTCTACAGTTGGTACTGGGTTAAATCCTAGTGCCTTGGAGCAGTGGCTAAAAGCTCTGTGTTGAGCAATACAGGGCTGAACTTCCATCATGTGCAAGTGGTTAGGCAATGGTTCATGTTTCCCATTGCCGCTGTCACAAACTTCCACATACTCAGTGGCTTAAAACAATACACATTTTTTTCTTACAAGTCTAAAGGTCACAAGTCCAAGCCAGTTTCACTGGGTTAAAGTCAACATGTCAGAGGGGCTGGTTCCTTCTGCAGGTCCAGGGTAGAATCTCTTTTGCGCCTCCCACTAGTTCGTAGAAGGGGCTCCCTCTTTAGAGCCAGCAGCCTAGCATCTTGCTTCCATCATTAAGTTGCTTTCTGCACTGGGTCAAGTCTCCCTCTGCCTCCCTCTTGTAAGAACACTTTGGTTACATTTAGGGCCCATCCAACTAAGCAGGATAATCTCCCATCACCAAATTCTTACTTTAATCACACCTGCAGCCTCCCTTTTGCCATGTAAGGTATTTTGCCATTCACAGATTCTAGGGATGGGGCCTGGATATTTGGGAAAGCCATTATTCAGCCTACCATAGTTCCTAAACCTGGATGACTATTGCCTGGAAATCTTCTAAAATATGAAGATTGCCAGACCCTGTGCTGGATTTATCCTACCAGAATTTCTTGCATTGGGAGGCTGTGAATCTCTCTTTGTAAGATTCTCTCCAGCAATTCTGTTGAAACCTCCGTTAAGAACTTTCTCAGGCTCTTTTCTAAACATATAAAGTGAAGATTTAGTAACACTGTGATTGGGTTTTCTGGATCATGTTCAAGGTCAACGAGGGTGTGGGGGGAGATTTTGAAACCATATTTGGAAGCTTGGAAGTTCGTATCATCCTCTAGGGTCACACTCCTCCCACAGAAGAGCTTTGTCAAAGCAATGATTAGCCTAACAACTCTTCAATTTAATGGTAAGGATGTGAAAACCATTTGCTAATGCCTCCCTAGACCTTCAACTGCATGAAATACATATCTTGATATCTGTGATCCAATGACGTTTCTCATCCCTATGGAGGCTTTCCCGGTTGTTTCCTCAGAATAATCTTTTCCTTTGGAGATATTTCCATGCTGCTCTCTGAGCTCTGAAAGTTGCCTATTTTGCCCACTTCAAGAAAAATGGCTATGGCAGAGGAAAAAACCCATACAGTATCTTTAGAAAAACTCTAAATATTTCATCGTTTCTTACTAAACATACATTATTAACTCTGTAATGTAAATATTTTATGGCCTGCAACTGGCAATTTTGGAATATATTGGTATGTTTGGAGAATTGCGGTTCAGTTGAAAACCCTGCACTGCACACCCAGCTCATATTTAAGTTACGTGACTCTTTAAAAAGCATTTAACTCTCAGAATTAAGGGAGTAATAGAATCTATTTTTCAAAGGAGCCTGAAGGACCAAACTAAGAACCTGAGACAGCACATTTATGTGAAAAAAAAAAAGAAAGTTGTGGAAGCTATAACAGCTCAGAGTTTCCATCCTCCCAGGGATGACAGCATGATATAGATCCCTGTGCCAGAGTGGGTCTGATTTTATCCAGGGGACAGAAGGGACAGACATACCCATAGCCAGCTCATCAGAATATCCATAATCTGGATGGGAGTGAAATCTGAGGAGAGTTTCACCACACAGAGAAAGACAGAAAATCCTCCCCAGCTTTCAGAGAAGGATTTGGAGTTGTGCATAGGACAAGAAAATCCTTTCATTAAAAATGGCCATATAGGCCGGGCGTGGTGGCGCACGCCTGTAATCCAAGCGACTTGGGAGGCTGAGTCAGGAGGATCGTGAGTTCAAAGCCAGCCTCAGCAACTTAGCGAGGCCCTAAGCAACT
>JAJEJO010001385.1:80733-111102 GCA_020662805.1 Glaucomys volans | reverse complement strand
TTTTTTCTTTTTTAATTCCAGGGACTCTCCAATACAGAGGTCACAGAAGCTGCCATCATTCTAAATTACAGCCCATTTCAGAGGTTGGCTGTAATCCAGGAGGTTGCATTATTCCAAATTGCCTGTCAAAAACTGTCAAAACACTGCCATTATCAAAAAGTAGTCCTTTTAAATAATTTTCTCACTCTTTTTCCTGAAACTTTACTGGCATTGAGCCTGAATATCATAGCTTGTAGGCCTAGTAAGTGAAAGCCTTTCAAATGTGAAGAGGCAAGAAAAAAAATTCTAGACCTACAAAGATGTACAAAATTTTAGGCAGGAAATTGAGTCAAATTTACAGATGCATCTCCCTGGAAGCAAGAGCCATTGTTGATCTATCAGGGAAATGGAATATGGAAAGTATGAGTCCAAACAGTATGGGTTTTTTTTTTAACCCATATTCAAAAATGTGGAATGAATTTTAGAGCTCGTTGTGAGTCTCCATATTTTTCCTTTTGCCCAATTTCTGACAAAAAACGTTGTAACATACAGATGAATGATACCGAGTCCCTTCTTTTCATCAATGTGGAAATGGACACCTGGACAGCTATCTTACTTACTCAAGGCTTCATGACAGATCCGAACCTAAATCCTGTATCCCCCCCCAACTTTAATGAGGTATAGTTGATAGATAAAAATTGCATATATTTGAGGTGAACGAGATGATTTGCTATTTATATACATTAGGAAATTTTTAGCATAACAAAGCTAATTGATGTATCCCCATTTACTTCATGCAGCTGCCTTTTCTTTTGTTTTGTTTCATGGTAGGAACACGTAAGCCCCACCATCTGAGCTATTATTAAGTGTACAATACAGTCTATTTACTGTGGTCACGGAGCTGTGCAGGCCACCTCTGGAATGTATGCATCCTGCACAATTGAGATTTGCATCTTTGACTAACCTCTTCCCGGAAATCACCATTATACTCTCAGTTTTCATGAGTTTGACTTTTTTAGATTCCACATGTTGAGTGAAATCATACAGCATTCGTCTTTCTGAGCCAGATTCATTTCACTTAGCATAATGTCCTCTCACCTCATCCATATGAACACAAATGGTAAGATTTTCTTGTGGAAGACTGACTAATATATCATAGGGTAAATATACCACATTTTATCAACTTGTCTCTCGAGGCACAATTAATGTTGTTTCCCTATCTTGCCTATTGTGAATGATGCTGTAATGAGCATACTGTAAATGGTACAGCCATCATGGAAGAGAGTATGGTGAATCCTCAAAAAATTAAATTAGCTACCATATGATCCAGCAATTCCATTTCTAGATGTGTATCCAGAAGAAATGAAATCAACATCTTGAAGATATATCTGCACTCCCATACTCTTTTTATACATATTCTAGCCCTCTTTTTAACTTGGAAATCCCTCTCTTTTATCTTTTCTTTTTGAATTTGGACTTGACTCTAGAATTCTAGCACTTGGATTTCTGTGCCCTCTTCAATTCCCCTCAGTGCTTGACAAGGATTCCACTGAGTTATAAAGATGTTTGCAAGGTCTCATCTTCCTGGGAATTGGGGCTGTTGTTTCCTATTGTCTTGTTTAATTTGCCTATGCTTGGGAATAATATTATATTGTATTTCTGGGAATTCTAGGGCCTTAGGGGATTTAGAACACAAGAATCAAACAGCTAATCATACTGGATATAACCAAGAAAGGCCCTTGTTCTGGGGTGTTAAAAGTATAACTTAGAAAGAATGCTATGCTCATTTCCAGCAACTTATGCTAAATGGCACCGCGGATGGTGACTACTCCCAGATGACCTAGGGCAGAAAAACACGTTGTTCCCACCTTAACTCCAGACAAACAAGTCACAAACAAAGTTATTAAGGCTAGAAAAATAGTCCCAACAATTCAGACATCATTTGGTAATGCTTATTTGGTTAATGGAAAACTATGGTATCTTCCTAGGAAACCAGCTTCTGGTCCCTTAGATTTAGACCCCCCTTTATCTCCCACTGGCAGAATATACCTTGGTTGGCATCAAGTATATTATAATGAAAAATGTACATGGAAAGCTCATCTCGCCTTTTTAGAATATTTAAAATATGTAAAATGCTGGTGTTTGCTTAGTTGCTCTGAACAGCTTTCTTGGGCAGGACCAGTTAATGCTTACTGGGCAAAAGTAGGAGGTGTACTGCTTCTAATTGGCCTAAAGCAGCTCAGTTATTCAATGATCCAGAAAAAGCTCAGAAAGAAACTCCCTATTGTTCCTGTTAATCTAGTTATTAATCACAAAGTATAAACTTATATGTTGTTCATAGAGATGGCTTCTGTGCATGATGTTCCCAGTAATATAGAAAATAGAATTAGTTTAAGATTATATAGAAGAATACTTAAAAATATTATGAAGAGTTGATAATATTTAATCTGCTAATACGTTTTGCCTATTGTCTTGTAGTTTGCGTCAGTTTCCTTTTGTGTGGCCTCAAGATATTGTACTCAAGCTAGAAGCTAACATATAAAAATGGTGTGTGGAAAAAATAAAGTGAGAACAGAACTTAGCCTCAGATCACTGAGTCTGTGTTGCTTTGTTCTCCACCTCGCCGACACCATCCTACTCACCACAGAGCACCAGGACCCTTTGTGCTAGGGTTGGACCCCAGCATTGGATTACAAAATCTTCCCTCAAAAAGAGAGATCCCTGCCAACTACATTTTCTTGTATATTAGTCAGCTTTCCATCACTGTGGCAAAACACCTGAGAAAATCAATTTAAAGGAGGAAAGATTTATTTTGGTTCCTAGTTCCAGTCCATGGTCACTTAGCTCTGTTGCTTATAGGTCTATGGTAAGGTAGAAGAACATCATGGTGGGGAACGTGCGGTGGAGCAGAGTTGCTCACCTCATGGTGCCCAGGAAGTAGAGAGAGAGAGAAAGAAAGAAAAGGCCAGAGACAAAATATACCCTTAAGTACATGCCCTCAATGACCTACTTCCTCCAAATAGGCTCTACCTTCTCAAGTTTCCACCCCAGCCCAATAGTGCCACCGGCTAGGGAAGAAGCCATCAATACACGAGCCTTTAGGGGATATTACAGACCAAACTATAACATCTTGGATTTAGAACTGGATGTTTAAACTTCAATTCTTGCAAAGAATTTCAACAACTATTCTGTTTAAGACCATTTATCTTTCAAACAGTATAAGATGACAAAATATTTTAGAGAGATTGCACTTATTTTGAGGCATTACAATTCCAGCAGTGAATTAGGAAATCAACAGGGTAATTCAGTCCCACAATCATTGTGACATTCTTATTTGTCAACAACTAGTTTTCAGAAGAAACAGAACTCAAAGAAAATGTGTAGCTTCCAAATTCAGACAAAGAGATCCTTGGAAATATTTCTTTAGACTATCAGTAGTATATTATAGAGGAGATTCAATGTGCAGGTGAATTCTTGTAACAGAAAGACAATGCTTTGAACAAATGTAGCATAAAGAGGTTTCAGAATGAATCTGCAGCTTCTGTGGATGTCAGTAATATATGTCATGGTGCTTGATCTCATTAGCAAGCAACTCAAACTTTTCAACTACCATAAAATACAAATCGTAATCAGTGCATTCTCAGGAGCAGTATATCTGCCTGACCCAACTTCTGCTCTGCAGTTAACAGCTTTGTTTTAATCCATAAAAAAGAAATTCTCATCATCTCTAAATTATGCAAAGGGCTCCAGAAAGATCACATTTGTGCCTAGTTTTCCTGTTGCATGTTCTACTATGTTCTAGAACAATCTTTAGGGCTTGGAAATGTTCATTTTAAAATCGCTGGTAAGTCATAATTAACTCATTAAAAGACAACCCTAAGACCTTCTAGTGAAAGATGAAGAATTCCAAGAAACCTCCTCACAAACAGTCCATTGAATACTTGGGGTTCTTTATCATCCTGTTATTAAAAATCAAGCTAAGATATATGAGTTGAGAAAAAAAAAAGGAAGTATTTTTAATCTTAAGGTGCCCCTAATTTTTCTCAAGATTTTCACATGCTTTCTTTAAAAAATAAAATCAGTGATGGCATATGAAAATACAGTAGGAAACTGCATTCTGACACCCCTTGGAGATTCACATTGCAAATTGGTTCATTAAAGGTTCTGAGAAATCCTTCAATAAAGAAACCAGATTCATTTAGTTAAATACAATGTTCCCAAATTTATTGGACCACAAAGCTCTTTTTATTTATGAAGCATATTTAATTGTGTTAGGGTCTATGATGTTCTGAAAAAAATCCTGGTATGGATTTCTGATCAGATAGCTCCTGAGGCCTTGGTCACAGGCCATTCAGTTTCCCTCTGCTCAGAAGATCCAAATGTTGTGATCCTGATCTAGGTTAGCATTCTGATAAATTGCTGAGCACCAGAGGATAGGACATGAATGTATCACTTTTACAGATAATGAAACTGAGGCTCTGGCTTGCAAAGGGACAAATCTGGTTGTAGACTCAAAAATCCTACTTTGGGCTGGAATTTTGGCTCATTGGTGGAGTGCTTGCCTGGCAAGTGTGAAGTCCTGGATTTGATACTCAGCACCACATATAAATAAATTAAATAAAATATGCATTGACAATTAAAAAATAAATAAATAAAAAAGTTTAAAAAAACCCTACTTTTCTTTGAATTTTTTTCTGAACTGAGTACATAGTTTCTTTGTTCATTGAAAAAACAGGTCCCTCAACTTCACACTTTTAAATGACAGTGAAAACTCATTTGTCAACATAGTCAAAGACCATTTTAATGTCATGGGAAAATTTGACCAAAGAAACACGTATTTAATTCTGAAATGGGAATCACATTTTTGCCCACTGTATATAGTCATATTTATTTGATTTTGCAAAATCTAACATATCTACTATGATTTTCCAGTTAAATATTTTTCTCAGATTTCGTTATGAGCACAAGTCATGGCGGGGTCCATTCCTGCTTTTCAACTTCATGCTGCTCTTATTATAAACTGTATCTCCTCTTTGTATTTAATCATCATTCAGAATGATAGATGACCACAAGGATCCATATCTTGCAACTGTTCAACTGTTCAATAAATCACAGTCAACACATCCGTTGGTATACATATCCAGCTCAAAGTGAATTTAATTGGCAGGTATGTGAACAACGTCCTGGGAAACTCCCCATATGTACAGCTCTAAGCACTCCTTTACAGATGTTTATTTTCAATTCTATATCTATAATCCTAAATAGTCATATTTTATTCTTTGTATATTAAATAAGATAAATTAGTGATATTTCAAGATGGTTAACTCTAAAAATAAGATATAAAAAATCTACTTACCATACAGCTGACCAGAAATTCTGTCATGATTTCTGTTTCCACATACTCTCTTTGAGAGTATTTTAGCTCCTTTGTAAGAAATCATTTCCAAAGTCAAAGCCCAATAGGCAAATATATTTTAAAGATATGCAGCACTAAATTACTTGCATTTTTTTTTTTTTTTTGGTACCAGGGGCATCTAACCACTTAGTCACATCCCCAGTCCTTTTTATATTTTATTTAGAGACAGGATCTTGCTGAGTTGCTTAGGCCTCACTAAATTCCTGAGGCTGGCTTTGAATTCTCCATCCTCCTACCTCAACCTCCCCAGGGGCTGGGATTACAGGTGTGCACCACCATGCCCAGCAATTACATGTATTTTTTAAGTGTAACATAAAGGGAACATTCATACTCATTTTTGAACAATAGATAGCTCCATTGCTACCCACTCTGCTCTTTAGTGAGAAACTTATACTTCCTGTGTCTTACAATATGCAGGTCAAAAAAAATGTTGAGCATGAGCAAATTCAAAGATTTAATGCCTATCAAGTGACGCACATTTCAAGTGTATTTTCAGAAGACAGAGTTCTGTCCTCAGGATAAGAGAAAGACTCATGTCATGGCCTTTTGGGCTGAGCATTAACATCTCTTGAGACTTCCTGTGTTTCTCTTTATAATCAAACTCCTGGGATGCCAAATGGCCAAAGTTTTCAGAAAAGAATGATCAAAGTTTTTCTGTTTTCTTTTTGCCAATAAACAGGAGGGTCAAAAACACTAACAAGGTCATCCCTTGGCCCTTTGGTGGTATCCAACATGAGTCAATGTAATAAAAACAGTCACCAAATCCTATCAAGGTCAACACTTTGATGAAGGGACAAAAGGTGAGGCAGATGGTACCAGATTGAAACCTAGATGTAATGCCTGCCTTGTGTTTAGTACCAATGCTGGGGAATTTTTTTTTTTTCTTTTACTCTGTTGATTACAAGATAATACCATGTGCTGGGCACTGTGTTGATCTCTTCTGTGTGGATTATTCCTCTTAATCCTCAAAGCCACTTTATGCTGGAGATGTTGTCACTGCCTCAGTTTTAAAACCGAGGGTTAAAGACATGAAAACCTTGCCCAAAATCAAATAATGCAGAAATGATGGTGATAATACTAATACTGAGGTCCGTTCAGTTTCTATTCATTTGCAGTACATTTTATGGACTCTAAGCCAGAATTTATTCCCCTTTAGATTTCTGCAGGCATTTCTACCCAACTCTTGTTTTCAAGTAAATTCATAATCCCTTTCCTTGCAAGGCAAAAATTTAATGCTTTTTAATCTTCAAAGGAAGTCTTGAATGCTAACAAGCTACCCAGACCTTGGGGAGGTAGGATAATAGAGAAGAGGGCATGGGAATCAATTCTTGGAGCTGCACTTGATTTTGATTTTGATATTAGTAAATTCTTGAAAATTATTTGAATAATTACCCTCATCTTACTATACGTATTTACTAAGCTCCCACAAGGCATCATATAAATCTGTACTGTGACTCCTGCTCAATGAATTTGCTATTTAAAGTGAACCTCCCCGATCCCGGAAAAGGAAGAATGGATTAAGTGAGAGACAGGGACAGAGAGAAAGAGAAAAAGTAATGTTTCCATTTCCTCTTTTTTAAAAATCTAGTTTTTCCCCAGTTGAATTCGTGTTCTGTGGTTTATCTGTTTAGTCTAAAAAAATAATTTTTCCACCACTTAATATTGTGTGGTCTCTGGAATCAAGACTCTTTCTCTTGCAAAAATGTAGCAATGGCCAAATTTCCAAAGCCAGGAGAAAAGGAAAAATTGAGACAATTTTCTCAATAATTGCTTCAATCCTCCCTCTTGTGTTGGCCTTGGAAACTTGGCCAGAGACTGTTAAAGAGTATTGGATTGATTCTCCCCCTCCCTCCTCTTACCGTTTCCTCTGCTTGAAATGCTGTTGCCCCCAAAGTTATCACACCTCCTCTCATTCTTTAGGCCAGATGTCACCCCCCTGGGTCACCTACACTGACAATCCTTCTACCCCCACATCCCTGAGTACTGCTCATTCTATCCCCATTGAAATTAATCATTCTTCCTTCCTCTTAGCTCCTTTAACACCCTGTTATGCCATTCTCAGTTCTAATTGCATCATATTATATGGTATTTGATTTATTAGCTATTTGATTTTTTGTGATCTCCTAAAATCTGAGTTTTCTGAAGGCAGGGAATTTTTAAATTCTCCAATATGTTCCTATAAATTCTGGCACTCTCAAGAGGTAAGCAGGTATAAACCAGAAATGAAATATTTACCTCCTTCGCCAACTTCCAAAAGAAGAGACATTTTCATCCCCTGATGTCCTGTGGTGGCCACCAGCTTCAGAGGTCCATGGCCCAGTGCCATGTTCATGTGTTGGAGCCTAGGCACAGAGGTAAAAATTTGATGTACTTTTGATGAGGGGAGATCCAGCACCACCACATGAGGAAGAAGCCTTCCTTTCCTTGGCACCTAGTGAGGGTTTCCTGATGGGACTTTTCCATTGCTTTTGTGGCTCTCAGCTAACTCAGAAAACTGGGGTCAGGAAAAACAGCTCTCTGGACTCTGCACAGTGGTATCATTGAGGTGGTCTGTTCTTGTTTGTGTTTGGTAGAACACATCCTTTGGGGACTGTTTCCCTCATCCCACGGTGCATGTAATTGATGGATAGGCTTCTCTTCCCATGGGGAGGTGTTGCACATATTCTAGGCTCATGGGAATATCTAATCTTGCTGGGCATCATGATTGTCCAGGGTTGGGGGTTACCCAAAATGTACCAGTGGGTGTCCTGCTTTGAAATTTGATATGGTTTGCGAACAGTAGGAGGAGAGAGACAGAGAGTGAGACAAAGACAGGGACTGAGACTGCTGCCTTGTGAAGTCCAAAATGAAGAACCAGCAAGACCTATGAGCCGAACCAATGAGGAAACAAGGTTAGGAGCATGTGCGTGAAAGAGGTCAGACAGCCCATATCACCATATCATGGGTACTAGGCCCCTAAGAGTGCTCTAGGTCCTAGTTTGCAAATCAATATGAAGTCTATTTTTTAAATGTTTTAACCACTTCACTCTTGCTGGGCAAAATTTTTGCTGAGCAAAATTTCCTCCTGACCTGCACAGGCTCTCAGCACTCCTAATTGTCAGGCTCCTTCACATGATCACAGCTCAGTTTGGGAATGAATGTCTTTCAGAGGAATCACAGTTGAGAGATGGAGAGAACCAGACACATTCCTGATGACATCATCTGAACTTCTGGATCCAGCCTTACTTGAACTTTCCAATAACCTGCAACAATAAATTGTCTTTTTTGGCTTCGACAGATTTGAGTTTGGTTTCTGTCACTTGCAACTGAAAGAGTTCCAACAAATAGATATTTCTAATACACAAATCTGCTTCCCATTTCTAGGTTAGAGAAAGAGCATTTCAAGTGCAATGATGCAGGACCATTGACTTAATTTTGATGCTATTCTCAACTGTTTCTTTGGGGGGAGAAACAATCATTTTTTAAATGAATAGGCAGCTCGAAAGAGATCAGATTCACACTCTATTAGGTCATATGTCTCACCCATAAATCAGAAGTTAGTCCCCAACATACATAAATAGATTCTGAGTCCCTCAAGAGTGATTGCTTTGTCCTGCTGTGCTTTCCATTAAGGTATATCACTATCTATGGATTCTGCCCAAATGTGCACTTCTATATAAAGTGTATTTCTATCCTGACTAAATACTTTCCAAGCTACAATAAAGGTGCTTAGTAAGAAAAGTTTGAAGTTAACGAGATTTCACTTAGTTTGCATTGTTTTCTGTATAACCTAAAAAAAAAAAACCTTAATAATTTAAAGTGATGATTGACTAGTTGAATACTCCCCACATTTTCAATTTTCCTGTAATATATCACGTCTCCATTGAAGTGGACTATTATAGCTGCCTGAAAAAGTATTGTTTGATGTCTGTAAGCGCAGTCAGCAATCAATAATTTGAAATTTGTACCATTTGTACCTTTAAGTCCTGGCACATCATTTTTTATTTCATTCAATCTGCTTACTGTTGAAGAAAAAGGATTTTGAACCATTGCCACAAAGCACATTTATGTGTGAAACAGGGTTCATTTGTATGGTAGGAAGTACATCATTTTGACGTTTATTTGCAATATTAATTGTATATATTGATTCCATTTTTTTCAGAAATTGTAAATTTATTATAAATACTACCACTGATGACCTTATTTTTGTGAGGCTATTCTTCTGCAGTACTCAAAAAGATTTTGGAGTCAAGTCATGGATTTTTGAATTCAGAAAGGCAACATATGCTGTAATATTAAATTAAAATTCCATAATCAGTTGTTAGTCCAAGGACAAACTCGAGCAGGAAATGCATTTTTTAAAATGTTGCCTCTTAGCTGTTAGATTAAGAATGAATGACCTTTGTAACTCATTTCTGGTTTTTGATCCTAGACCAAATATAAATACAGTGTGGAAAGTTATCTTAACCACTGCTAAGCATCCCTACATGTTTTCAGTTAGTGATCACTTTCAGAACTTTCTCTGACTGCCTGAAATGTACTCAAACACTCAAGGATAATATTTTTTAGAAAGCTTCTTCTTTACAAATTGCACAATTTTTAGTAATGAGTCCTTGCAGGAATCATATGGATGCAGTATGCCAGAGAGAAAAAGGTAGCCAAAGAGTTGCCACCTCCAAATTCTAGAAGCTTCTTTGGAAGAGGAAGGGGAAACTAGACTCTTCCCAAAGGATGAGATGTTCTCAGGCTATTGAAAGGAACCTAGAATTTAGATTGGGCAGGCAAACCTGTCCCTGCAATACTGCTGCCCACAAGAGAGGAGCACTCTTCAGAGTGAGAGAGAGAATGGGAATCTGTATTCTGTCCTTTCACTCACACAAAAGTCCGGCTCAGTTACTGTGTAATTTGCAGCCATGATAATTTTTTTTTTTTTTCAGTGCTGGGGATTGAACCTAGGACCTTGAGCACTCCACCAACTAAGCTATTTTCCCAGCCCCAGCCATGATAATTTTTAAAAATCTCCATCAAACCATTTAGTGCTCACTTTTGTATCAAGTTCCTCTGTGTGATGGTGTGATAAGAACTGAGGGGCCTGGGGGTTAGAGAGATGAAAGATGTGACCCTGCAGATATGAGGCCCTACTATGGTGAGATAAAAAGTGAAACAATGTAGAAGACTGTAAGTGCTATGCAAATATGTAAAATGCTATAAATATTTACCAGAAGGAAAGAGGACTTCCGCCCTGGAATTTAATACTTCATAAAAAAATGGGTATTTGAGTTAGATCTTGAAAGATAGTCAAAGAACGATGGAGGGAAAAGCCGTAAGCAATGGGAACAGCATATGCCAAAGGTAAGAAAATACATATGAATTCTGGGAGCCTTGGGCATACTAGATACATGGAGCTCGGTAGTGGAGTAGACAGCTGGAAAAGCATTTGGTCTTTTCTCTGCAGACATTGGGAAGCCACTGAATGCTCTTGTTGTGAGACTTCCCAGGGCTAGTCCAGGAAGTTTATCCCAGCAGTGGAGCAGTGGGGACTGAAGGAGGTGAGAAGAAGCCCAGGAGGAAGGCTGGGGGCTGAATGGAGTCTGGGAATGGAAAGAAAGGGAGGAAGTCGTGACAGAGGTGAAATTCTCAGGTCTCAACACCTGCTTGGGAGGGAATGCAAGGGACAAGATGGGAAGCTGTGTCTGAATAGTGAAGGATGGAAAGTGATGAGTTGGAACCTGGACATGCTGATTTACAGTTTCCAGTATGAGACTTGGGAGGAAGTCCAGCTGATGGCTGAATGCAGGTCTGGACCTTGGGAGAGAGCAAGGGGCTAAGATAAAGACTTGGGAGTCAGCCACAGAGAGGTGAGAGCTGAAGTCATGAGAATGGATGAGATCACCAAGGAAAACCATATGGAGAGAGGATGGAGGATGATCGCAGAGGAGCTGAAAACAGAAGGAAAAAAAGAGAAGGAAGTGCTTTGGAAGACGAGCCAGAGAAGTGTTATATAGTAATGTGGATTCATGGAATAGGAGACTATTATCTGGAGCTGAAAGAGACCTCAGAGATCAGCAGGTCTAAACTTTTCATTTGATAGGATGCAGAGGCTCAAGAAAGGATAAACAACAGCTGGCTGACAGCTGTATTCTGGGCTGAGCTCAGTTCAAATGGAGAAGTAGGTGAAGCCGCTCCCCACCCTCCCACCACCCTTTCCCAGACCTGTCCTCTCTTTATTATTTATGATAACATCCACAGGAAAGACGTTTATTGAGCTCTTTCTCAGAGATGTGGCCTAGTGTAATGGCTAAGGACTGCGGAGCCAACTGCCTAGATTCAAACCTTGGTCTCCTCTCCTAGTTGTGCAACTTGGCATGAACTATGTACTTAAGATTTCCAAGCCTCAGTTTTCTCAGCTGTAAATGGGGATAATGACAGTATTTAGTTCATAGTTAAAACACTTAGAATAGTGCTTGGGGTCTAGTAATCACTATGTAAGCTTTCACTGTTATTTTATGGAGTACTCTAAATTAGGGTGACTGTATAATTTATTGCTTGATCTGAGATGCTTCTGAGCAGTGCCACACAGAGCCACACAGAAACCTGAGGCAAAAGGAAAAGTCAGTAATACTGACTCTTCTTTTATTTAAAATGTTGGTATTTCCTTAATCATGGATTTTTTGCATTAATTTTGATTTTAATAATATTGCCTTAAAAGATGATCTATTTTAATTAGTGAGTTTTTTGGAGCCCCTTACATTTTGTGCCCAAGGCAAGTACCTTGCTTACCTCATTCCCCCAGTTCTGGCCCTGCTGTTGAGCATGATATGGGAAGTTTTCAATAATCATACTAGGAGGGTAGGCAGGAATCAATACTTTCCTGGACACAATGGGACACGTGATCTCCCTAGCTTTCAGTGAGACATCTGTCTGTAGAGCTCTACTCTATTTGCAAGTGTGTGTGTGTGTGTGTGTGTGTGTGTATGTGTGAGACTTGTCCCCCACTGGTGTACATATTTCCTTTCCTAGGGCAACTGTGATTTCAAGACCAACTGGGAACCATAAATTAAAGTCAGAGTTCCACAAAGAACCACTTGGGATTGAGATATGTGCCTCAGCCCTGACTCACTGAAGTTGGTTTCCTATAAGAATGTGGCCTCAAACTCTAATCCTTATGTCCCTGTCAATCTGCCAGCCACTAGGCACAACCTCATAAGATAAAACTGACCAACACTTTTATGTCTTACTATTTCTGGGAATATTTGCATAATTTGAATGATAATATTAGAGCATATATCTCGTAAGATTAAATAAAACAGTGTAACATAAATTATTAGCAAAGTGTGTGGCTATGGTGTATACTCAACAGATAGCAGTAGCTGATTTTGACTACATAGTGACAAATAATTTTATAATTATTATTACATAAGATAGTATTATATGGTTGAGCTCCATGAAACTGTCAGTTGTCAACAGTGTTTAACCTAAAAAAAAATAGCAGTGTCATTTGGTTCAACTTATAATTACAAATATTAGAATATGGGACTGAACCACATGAAACATCCATTTTGGAGATCAAAAATGGGCAATTGCTGGCAATTTCATATGGTTCAACCTAATAAAAACAGTATGCTGTTGGAAAAATTGAATTAATCCAAGAAGCTGAGTAATTAACAATCCTTATATTGGGTAATCACTTTACATGGGCAACTGCTTGCTTTACAAATTAGAAAACTCTTCCTAATTATGTGCTGTGCAATATTCTGCAGAGTATCATTGCATTCCATTCCACTTCATTCCACAAACATTTATGAAGCTTCCCTAATGAACCAGGTTTTGAGAAATGAATAAAGGACCAGATGCCTGCAATGGTGTGGATTTTCTCCAGAGCACAGCATTCTGGTGACTGAGATTGTAGCTCAGATTTTGTCGTTTTAGAAACTAGAAATTACTGTAAGTAGGTTGTAAGTAAATGTGTTATATGATAATTCTTTTTTGTTAATAATTCTCAACTTTCTGAAAGAAAGAAATTCAATTTTTTTATAGTCAATGACACACCCCAGGAATGATATATGAGATGGCATCAGAAAGTGGAGAGAAGCTATATTTCCAGGTTTGTTCCTGGTTATATAAGATACAGTTCAGAACAAGCTGAAATGTAGCCTACATATTTGATTTTGATTTGTGAACATACAAGATGAACCCCTCCTGCCAAGCGCCCCAAGTCATCCCCATGAGAAACAGGATTTAAAAGTTTATAAACATAATTCTCTCTGGAAACAAGATGCTTTAAGTTACATTATGGCAGCCAACCAACATGACCTTATTATTTCTTGCTTTTGGAGAGAAACAGAGGGGTTTTCAAACTCTTTCCTCCATCTTTCCAAGTTTCCTCTCTTGACTTTTTAGATTCTACCCTTATTTTGCTAATTCAGCACCCCCCCATTTACAAAGAATTTGATCTCAACTGAGGTTCCTCTAAAAGTAAGTGCTCTGACTGGGCACAGTGGTGCATACCTGTAATCCCAGTGGCTTGGGAGGCTGAGGCAGGAGGATTGTGAGTTCAAAGTCATTTTAGTGAGACCCTGTCTAAATATAAAACAAAACAAGGGCTGGTGATGTGGCTCAGTGGTTAAGTGCCCCTGAGTTCAATCCTTGGTTAAAAATAATAATAATAATAATAATAATAATAGAAAATAAGTAAATAAAAGTAAGTATCCTGATTAAATTTGGGTTGAAAAAATGGGAATTATTGGGTAGTAGAAAAAAAGGTCAGGACTGTCAGTTACCAAGAATCTATAGAAATAAACAGATTCAGAATTCTTCTTGAACTCCCATTAAAACCAGTGAAGCAGTAACTGGGGCATGATTTAGCTTGCAGAAATAGTGGATGGAGATAAGCAGGTAAATGCGTTTCCATATAAACAACTTCAATTGCAAAAATTTTCCTCTCAAAAATGATCAAATATAAAAAAATTTTCATATTAAATATTTAACTAAATACTTAATAATGATTTGAAATCATTATTCCAGAGAAAGATGTTTCAAAGTTCCTTCAAATAATATTTTGAGGCCTGATGTTTTTTAAAAATAGCCACTTCGTTTAATTCATGCTCTCTCTCTTGAATAGAAGGGAAAGCTTTGAAAGTTTAAGTTGAATCTTCCTCTTTTTCCTTTTCCTCTGCTTCCCTTATTTTCAACTCCCTTCCTCTTTCCTTACCCATTTCTACCAAAACAGTGATCATGTCAGTCTGAGTCACTGGACTCTTTGGGGCAGAGATGAAAAATCTGTATATGTGCTTTCTCGAATTCTCCATCTCACTCGCCGTAGGGCTTTTCCTCCAGGCACACAGGATACTCAACTTCCCTTGGCCTGATCTGACACTTGGTCAGGTTTACTGTTCCAGACAGAGGTAGTCATACATCTGAGAAGGGCTCTTTCTGCAGGATGAGCCAGGAACTTCTTGAGGTACTTCTGCTTAAGAAAAAGAAAAAGAGAAGGTTTTATTTGACACATTTTGTTTTCATGTTAATATCATGACTTTGCTGCCTACCTTCCTTAACACAAAAGTGCTCATTTTAAACAAATAGCAACTCATTTTTGCTTCTTTCCAAATTGCTCTTCTATTCATGTTCATCATTTATTTGTCCAATCATTGGATTTTTATGGGATTTTTATTATTAAGTCAAGGTGTGGCACATAACACACTGTGAGTTACTCGGTGCTGATGCTGAGAGCTATTCAAAGATGATAAAGAAATAGCCTTACCTTCAAGAAACTTGCAATCTGATAATAACAACCTATAATACAAGATAGACTATGATAAACATCATTCAAGTTAAACGATGCAAGTTTTTAGAAAGTACTCTACTGAATTTCTTTGAGACTTCTGCAGTTATAAACCTTTATCTCTGACTCAAGCATTTTAAAATCATGAACCACCAGGCATTTCTTCATAATATCAGGTCTTTTTAAAGTGATTTAATCATGAAAGACTTCCTCTGTTTACCTTCTCAAAGAACCACAGCTTTCTCATCAATGTGTCAAGGTAACTTTTATAGCATTTGTGAACGCTGGTAAATGTGGGACTCATTTTTAAAAGTGGAAACCAAGAAACCAATGCCAATATTTCATCAGTAACAAAAGGATGGATTAATAGTTGAAATAAAGAATGCCTCAAAAACTTGGAAATCATCACCAGTTATAACTCCCACACTTAACGCTAAGGAAAAAAAAAATCTAATGTCATCAGCTCAGGTGCATACCTATAGGCACACTGAGTTTTAAATAATTCTTTGGCATTTCTTGGGATCAGCATAGAGGAAAATTATTAATGTTTATACATTACATCTGTAGGCTTTGTGAAACAATTAAAATCATATGGTTTAACAATTTCCTATACTTTTTCAGCACTTAGCACAGTGCCCGGCTCATCCAAGTGATTGGATAAATGGACTCAGTGTATTTCTTAGACCTGGCAAGGTGCTGAGAGACAAAAGGCATTTAACACATACAGGAATGAATGGTGAAAAACTCTTGTTTTAGGTGCTCAATTAAGTTATGACACTCACTCATAATCCTCAGTGTGTGTGAAAGTTATTGTGGCAATTCCAATATCTCAATATTTCAGGAGTTGGAGTCCAATCTTCCAGGTTTCCAGGGTGGTTGCTGTTAATTCTGTTCACCTGGTCAGCTCCCACTCAAGCTTTGACAGTCAATTTGAATGTCAGTCTCTCAGAGAGCTTTATCATCATTTATCACTGTCTATCTCATGACCTGCCTGTGTCCAATTCATCTGGATCATTGGTAAAAGTGCAGATTCCTACTTAAACTGACTTGTGTTCATAACAGTGGCCAAAAGGACAGAAACAACCCAAAGTCCTTCAAAAGATGAGTGAATAAATTAAGTGTGGCTTCTACAGAAATGGAATATTATTCAAAAAGGAAGAAAAATTCTTCTACAACACAAATGGACTTGGAAGACATTATGCAGCTACAACACAAATGGACTTGGAAGACATTATGCAGCTACAACACAAATGGACTACATGCTACAACACAAATGGATCCATGCTACAACACAAATGGACTTGGAAGACATTATGCAGCTAAGGGAGGAAAGAGAGGAGTTACATGCAGAAGATGAGAAGATGATAAAAGTTCTGGAAATGGATGGTATTGATGGCTGCACAAAAATGTGACTGTACCTAATGCTGGTGAACTATATATTTAAAATGGTTAAAATAATATATATATATACATACATATATATATATATATATATATATATATATATATATTTTGCACTTCTGGAGATTGAATCCAGGGCCTTGTGATTGACAAGCAAACACTCTATGAACTGAGCTATATCCCCAGCCCTGTAATTTTTTTATTATATAAATTTTGCCACAATTTTTTTAACACGTAGATTCGTTTGGCCCCTACTCAGATCTGTTAAATCAGAAAATGCAGAGAGGGAAAAGGAATAGAGCAGGTTGGGAAAATGCATGTTTTCCAGGTGACTTTGACATAAGTTTGGGGTCACTGATACAGACCATATTAAATTCTTCCTACTTTATACCCCCATGGCAATCTGCACTCTCACTTTGTAATTGACTAAAGCTCTCTGAGGACAGGGGTAATGGCTGTCGTTTTCAGCAATGTATCCTCAGTAATTAGTAAAATACCTAGTTCAGAATGGTGCCCATTTTATATTTGTTGAGTTATTTAATTTGGATGAGCCTCATTAAGATAAGCACAATAATTGTCTTGAATGGCTAATCTGAAGATTTGAGATAATGAGCATAAAGGACCTTGCACTATGCCTGAGTCATGGTAACAATCAATTGCTAGAAGCCTTATTTTCATTAGTAGTGTAATTATTCAGGGTTTAGATCAACAGTTGCTAGCTCAGATGCCTACAGATTCCAAGCAGTTAATATGGTTACTAGATAATCCATTATGAAGAGATGGGAGTTGTGGTGGACTAAATTGTATGCGCCACGTAGACGAGTTAAGCATGATTTAGCACTTGCCTATTGGTGCTATACAGGCACTCAGACCCAGAGTTACTAGATCATTGGAATTTTCAAGGGAAGCTGGAAATATGGATTTTCATCTCAAATATTCCAGTTTACATAAGCCACATAGCTATTGAGAAGCTTTATGCTCAGTGCAAACCAAATAGAACACAAATTATCTGTGGTCCATGATTTTTATGCCCCCTGATTTGTCCCAAGACTCAGGCTGTCCAAAGTCCCTGGGACTCTTCTCCTATTAAAGTCAGAACTGGAATCTTCTGCCTTGATCAGATTCACCATGCTTCTGGGTTTGGAAGACCATCTAGTTCAAACTAACCAAAACAATAGGGAAAAGGGTTATAATAGAGTCCTTATAATTGACCTGCCCAAAAGTTCAAGATGTGGAGGGTCAAGACAGAAGTCCTCGGATGCCTATGGAAGTATACATGCTACTGCTGACCCAAATGGTACAACAACAGTATTGGGGGAATCACATTGTATGATCTTATTTAATTGTTTTCCAGTAGGTTTATTGGTGAACTGCTTACTGCCTTTGCAATTAGGTTATTTATATACACCTACTAGGACAGAATTATTTCCCACAGCTAGGGGGCTCTAGCAGTCCACCTTTCAGACGCAAATGAATTTGATGTAATTTGCAAATGCAAAAAAGGATGGCTCTTTCCATTATTATCTCTAAATATTAAGAGGTTAATATAATCTAAACATTTTTTTATCCACATTGAATATTACTGATATTATTTATCAAAACTATTTTTTTTCACTTTTTTTCTTTTTCTTTAAAAATGTTTTTCTACATGTAATTAAACTTGTTGATCTTATGCTGAAAATGTTCTTCTAAATATCAAAATTAGAAAGTAAATATCTACTTATGTTGGAAGTTATTGTGATGTCTAGTAATCATACCATGCATTTAGGTTGGTATATTTTACCCCAATTCTTATTTCACACATCTAGGGGAAAATTATATATTGATGCTGATAGATAACCAGAAAAATAAATTCTCACTCTGCAAAAATTACATAATTTGACCACTTAAAATCTCAAACAACTTTTCAGCTTTTAAGGATACTCAACAAAAGGAGATTTAAGTGGAGTATCTGAAGTTTTATCTTCTTGTCACTCCTGCTATTTTTTTTTTTTTATAATTTTTTCAAAAAAGACACTGAAATGTACTAATTTAGCCTTAATTCCCAGTTTCTCCTTCTCGTGCCCTCCATTCTGCTCTAGGACATGTTTTAAAAGCACTTAGAGGCACTTAATGGACAGATTTAGCAAAATCTTCATCCTGTTTTCACAGCTCAGTCGCATACAAAAGACTGAATAAACTCTTTCCTCCTCCTGCCTTCATCCCTTAAAAATATTGATTGTGGTCAAGGGTGGAGGCAGAGGGAGATTTCTCTTGTGTGAAAGCTACACAGAAAAATATTTTTTTTTGAATTGGTTCTTTTCAGATGTTAAATGCCCACTTCCGCTTTCTTATCAGCCACTTTAATGTAGTACTGGAAATAACGGTACTTAAACAAGTACCCACACAGATTTTCAGTTTCCTGAATATCTCAAATATCGCTGTTTCCCAAATATACTGACTTCAGGAAAATAGAAAATGCATTTTATTCCAGACCCTTCTTTCCAATTTGCAAACCCAAGAGAGTTTAAGGGAAATGCAATCCACATGTTTCTGAGCATTTCTACTCAAATACATTCATCTAAAGGGTTTTTATTTTTTCTTTTATGAAAATTATTTGATGTCTATGAAGCTTTTAAAATAAATCTTGGTACTATTCTTTTTTCTCCCCCCTGTAAGAAAAAGAATTTCTTTGGACCAAATTAAATTAATAGAAATCCTTTAGTATTGCCTTTCATTTTAAATTTGAGTCATTCTGGTAAGGGTGAGTACTGAACTCATGTCTAAACGACTGCATTATCTAGCCCCTTATTTGTTATCATTTCCTTTATTACATTGTTTCAAGTCCTTTTTACATAGTAAATCATTCATTTATTCAACTTATATTTGGATAATTACTTATGCCAGACTTGCACTAACTGCTGGGGACACAGCAAGAATCTGACAGATTTGCTCCTGTCCTCATGGAACATAGGACCCAGAAGAAAAGAGAGATATTGAGGGGTTCAAAGATTCATGAGAGAATGACAAGGGACAGCAGGGAAAGCTCCTCAGAGGAAGCATCCTGTAAGTTGGGACCCTCAGCCAAGCAAAACAGGAGCCAGGTGAAGATCCATGCTAAGGGAACAGCAGGTGTTAAACTGGTGGAGCAGAAAGGAGGTTAATATGGCTGGTACTTAGGAAATGAGGGGTAGTGGTGTGAGAAAAGGCTGGGGCATATCATGCAAGACCTGTGTCCCCATCCACCTTTTAGAAACCAGAGCAGTCATGGTCACTAATAGGCACAAAACAGGTTCCCCCAGCCTAACACCCTCCCCATGAGCCTTCTGTGAGTTTTTCTTCTGCCCACCACCAGCAACAGCCCCTCTTTTGAAATTCTTTAAATTATATATAGATCCAAATAGATGCAGGTGGAGGTAAATACCTCTATCTGTAGCTATGTGCGTGTGAATGTATGGGCACAGCGTTTACACTCTATTGCCTTTCAAGTTGAGCCCTTCTTCCACCCCACTGGGTTAATTTGGTTTAGACTTCTTTTTCTTCATACCCCTAAGACTTTGAAATAGCCTCTTCCCTCTCCCTGCCTTCAACCTCTCATCTTTCAAAACTCCAAACTGCTCCCTGGTTTCACAATGTCACTTCCCTGGTTAGAAAACCCTGAGAAGTCCTAGATGAACCTCTGGTAGATCTGCTTTTCCCTGAGTGCAGAATCTGGAGCCATCTCTGGCCCTCACCTACTTCAGCAGCCTGACCCTGACCATGACACATTCTGTACTCTCCATCTCCAGCACCCTGTACAGTCATCCAGTCACATGGACCTTCCCCTATTCATCTGATTGTGCATTTTTCAAGTTAGTTGGGCATTGAATTGTGCTTCCTCCAATTCATATGTAGAAATCCTAATCCCTAGAAGCTCAGAATGTGATCTTATTTGGAAATAGGGTCTTTGCAGAGGTTATCAACTTAAAATAAAGTCACTGGGGTGGTCTCTAATCCATAGGACTGTGGGCATTTTAAAAAGGAGAAATTTGGACAAACAGAGAGAGAGAGAGAGAGAGACAGACAGACACTATATAAACACGGAGGCAAGATGAGAGAGGTCTGCTTGCAAACCAAGGAACACAAGAGATGTGGTCCATAAGTCACCAAGAGAGAGGCCTGTAACAGAGAAAGAATCAACACTGCCAACATGTGACCTCTGGAACTGGGACAATCAATTTCCGTTTATGCCTCCCAGTCTACAAAACAAATAAAGTTAAACAACTTAATTCAGTGCAAGACTTTAATATGCTATTATACACCCTAAGTCTCCAAGAGAAGGGATGAAGTATCAGCGACTTACTTGGCAGTGAAATTCTTTTCTCTCTGTGCATCTCCTGGGGATCCGTTTGCTAAAGATCAGCCCTGGGATATGCTGACCTAGAACCCTGAACTCATCTAAGGGTTAAAGTGAGCAAATATGGCTGCCCTAAGTTGTAAATAACTGACAGCCCTTTAACATTCTTGGGAATTCTCCTCTAAATGGTGAATCTGTAACAGATAGACTTTAAGGATCTGCAGGAAACTAAGTGAAAAATTCCTAGGGGTGAGAGAGCAAGCATTTGGAGCCACCAGTTGTTCTACTCTGTCTCTAAGCCTCACCTTGACCCAGGATCAATTGTACAATTTTCAGGACCCAGTGCAAAGTGAAAATGCAGGACTCTGTGCATAAGTTATTAAGAATTTCAAAATGTTGGCAGAAGAATGTAAACCAAGCTCAGGGCCCTTCTGGGCATAGGGACTCTATGTGACTACACAGCCCTCACATTCATAGCGCCAACCTTGCTTTGACTGCAATAATCCTTGACAATCTTACACCACCGTCTATTCATTTTATGAACTACATTTAGAATACTTCCATGTTGGGGCAGGGTTCCCCCAAACCATTCACGAGTTGTTTCAGTGAATCTCTAGAAGACTCACAGGATTCAGCATGCAGTTGTATTCATGGCTGTGATTTGTCACAGGGAATGGTGACAAAGTAAGCTTGACAAAGGAAAAGAAGCATGGGGCTAAGTCCAGAGGAAACCAGACTTAAGTTTCCAGAATCCTCTCCCAGAGGAGTCTCAGGAGCCACTTAGGGAAGCTCATGAGAGATACAGTGCCCAAGGTTTCCCCTTAGGAGCTGCTACAAAGTCACCATCTTCCTAACATACCAAAATTCTGGTTGTGCTAATAAGTGTTTACACTAACAGGAAAGAGCAGGTTCAGGCACAAATCAACTTCTCTAACACTTCCTCCTACTCAGGCTGAGAGGACAAACTTGTCAACAAGTTCAGATTTCCTCTATTCAGCAATCTCAGATGATTCTTCAAGAAAGCCCTAAAAAATGATGCACAAGTGGGTTGCAGTTACCTGCTAAAGAAATCTTTCTCTCTCTGCTTCTACAACTTGCTTGAGCATGAGGTGAAAATGAGAGCTTATTTTTTCAAAAAAGAATTACATTCAAGATTTTGAGTGCCGTCAGACCAGGTTGCAGTCTTTGCCTGCACAGCAACCCATGCTTGATTACGAGTTTCCAAAAAATGAGTCTCTTCTAGATTGCATGGGACTCATCCACTCCAGGCCACTGCATATGGCAATACTATAGCCCTTCTTCCACCCAGCCAATGGATTACAAACTCAGTCACACTAAAGCACAGCTGACCAAAAATGCTTCTGAATCAACTGGATGTTTTGGTTTGACAGGGGACACTATATCAAAGCTTTAAGGATGGACCCTCAGCCAACAAGGTAGCTATCACTTTGGCAGGACAGTTACCTGGTAAAACCCTGAGTTCACATCCACTGTGAAATGGGAGGCTTTCTACCAAAGTCTCTGTCAAGTCCAATGGAAGCCTAACACTGACTTGACATTCCTAACCATTATTCATCTTCACAGTATTACAGTGAGAATAACTCAGGTGAAGCCAAATGCCCCCTAATATTTTGGAAAGACAGTTTGGGAAGGGGTCTGGGATAAGTATCCAAATGTTCCAGATTTCTATTCATCCAGACTGTGTTTGTTTGTTTGTTTGTTTTGTCAACCTGCACTATGAAGCCCCTACCTTAGTATTTAATAAATGGAGCAATAAGATGATTCACCAATCATTTTCAAAGATAAATTATTATTTAAAACTCATCAAGCCAATATGCTAGGGGACATAGAATATGGAAATTTGGGTTTGGCTCCTCAGAATATCAAGAATCTTGTATAGACAATTTGGCACCTGGGGAGGGACACTGGCCTTGGAACTTGGTCGGTTCCTTGGCTAAAATGTTAGGTGGCCCTGAGCAAGCTTCAGTAGATGACTCTAGCTGCAGTTTCCCCAGCTGCTTAAAAGAGAAAATAGTGTCTCTCTTTCATCACAGAGTCAGTGTAAAGATCAAATAATGTAAGTTAATTCATGTAAAAATGATTGGCAAACTATAAATTGTGTGCATGTGTATATGCACATGCTTAGAAAATGAAAGTGACTGCATTTAAGAAAACCAGTGCATTTAATAAATGATGGTAATAACCCAGCCCCATTATGGGGAGCAGTCACTGTCATCATCTGCATCACCGATGGCACAATTAACTTAATTAACACACACCTCTGCAGTGAGTCTGCTGAAATACACTTTTAACAGACCCATGCTTTGCCAGCCAGGCATCTCCGAGTCATGCATCTTCCAAGTAGGGCCTCCTGAGTGTTAAATGGCTTTCAGTTGGTGTGCAGAAAAGAGAATTCCAGAATATCCATATCATTAGCACTTTGAAATACCTAGAAAATTAACAGAAGTTGCGCCAAACTCTTGCACACTAGGACAGACCAACACATCCTAAAGCAGGGTATGTCTGGGTAGGATGGGTATGTCCCCAAAGGGAAGTTAGTATCACCAAATCCAGAGTGATTTCCCACAAGGACAGCATCCTCTTCTGCATGGGGTTCTAACAAGGGACACTTGGGCCTTTGATCTGTGCTGGTGATAAGAAGGGTTTTTAATAAATGAGGATGAGAATAAGTCTGTAGATGGGCAACTTTCCCATAGTGTGAAGTTCTGCTAATCACTTTGGTTGACTGCTATTCAGGGATGAAAGGGAGACCTGGGTTAAAGGGACCTGCCACTTCTATTCTGGAGGTTTTTGTTTTCCTTTCACTTTTTCATAGCTCTCAAGAATGTCCCTCCCACTTTCTTACTTTCTCCTCTCCCTCACATTCTACCTTTCGGCCTAGCCCCTCTGATTTTATAGGTCCTTATTTTTATTTTCACTCATGTTGGTTATTCAGCCTATACTTTACACTATTACTTGGTTATTTTGGATATGCAGCTCATCTCCTCAATGAGAATGCACTTTCCTTCAGAGCCAATATTCTTCTGCATTTCCTAAAGCAGCCTAGCAGAGGGCTGGTTCATGATAGATACTCAGAAAAGAACTGTTAATTAAATTTATTTCCCTTTGTTTCTCTTTTATTGGAAATTGGATACACTAGTTCTACAAGATAGGCTGCATGTATTGGAGACCCAATATATTAGCAGATCCAATAAGACAAGTTCATTTGTTTCATGCACAATAGTATGGATTTGGAGGGATGGGCCAGGGAAGGCAGACAGCTGTGCTCCAGAAAGTCATCCTGGGAATCAGACCCCCTCTATCCTGGTGCTCTGCCATCGCTTCTGTGTGTTCTCACATGCCTGGTTGAACACAGCACGTCACGTAGCAGGATGGCTGACGATAGACATGTGTAGGCAGGGATAGCCTCTCAGAGGTTCTTCACATCATATCTGCCATATCCTATTTATCAGATCCTAGCCCCACGACTAGAACCAGCTGCAAAGGAGGATGGGAAATGTAGTCTTTATTCTGAGTGGCCAATGTCCAAACACAAATATCAGAATATTATTAATAGCATGCAGAGGCTTTCAAATTTTTTAAACCATAATTCACAATGAGAGATACATTTGACATGCCAACTCAATATAGGCACCCTGCACAAACACGTGAAACAAGTTTTATGGAACAATACTTACCCTTGCTTTGTGAGATACATTTTCATATTTTATAAAATAAGTGTTGGTTATGGCTGATGAAGGAGGAGTGACCTGAACTTTGAAAGGGCACTACTATAGAAGTGTGGGAGAAGAGTCCCAGGGAGTCACTGGGGAACTCCACCAGGGGGAAGGAAGCGCTCAGGTCTGACCTTAGGCTAGAGAATTAACCTGCATGCCCAGCAGACAGCACATATCACAACATTAGCTACAGACAGACAGAAACAATCATGAACTATTTAGACTAGAGGTGGAGTCTCTGCTGATACCTAGGCAAAACAAACAAAAACAAAACAAACAACAACAACAACAACAACAAAACCTGAAGGCTGGAGCGGGTCCTCTAGAGATGGGCTCTTAATGTATGTTGTGTATAGAAAAAATACACCTAAAAATATCTCTCCCATAGCTCTTTCTGTATTTTAAGTGGTACAGATAATTCAGATCAAATCCAAATGGATCTCATTTAAATTCTCTGTCACGGCCTCAAATTTATGAACTGTGTCAAGGACACCCTCATATCCTCATTGTGATAGTGTATCTCCTAGTCTTTTCTAATTCACTTTTGTGCTAGAGTCATCTATAGAACAGATTTGTCATTCCTTCTGTAGACATCAAATCTGAGGAAAACCTCATACCGTGTGATGTTTTTTCCTTTGACAGTTTCAACTGACTTCTGTCAGATTTTTGACAGGGGAAAAACAGAACCAACAACTCTAAGGACACTGCATTGCATTTGTTTTCAGAGCCACAGTTTTGGAGGAGTTGGAAATGACTTCTAAATGATGTCACAATAGATGCTTTAAAACAGGCTGGGAGCCCTTGTGCTACAAGTTCCCTTGACTTAATTAGTTGTGGCGGAGGCATTGCCATTAACTTCAAGCTAATTGTGTTAGTGGGCTCTGACTGTGGTGCACCCAGAGGTTTGGGTTGTGGCAAACAGTGCATTTCCGTGGCATTTATCTCAATGCGCCTGCGTGACGCAGGGCGAGCGCAGTGATGCCCTACAGAACCTTCATTGTTGCAAGAGGCTCTGTGCTGCTCGCCCCCAAATCATTGGTTGCCTGCTGCTTCTGCTGCTTCATCACTGGTGGGAGAGGCCCCAGCTCCCCACTTCAGACCTAACAAACATCAATAGAAATGAGAAGTCTTTACTGCCTTAAAGGCTGCTAAAAGGCTTCTGTAGAAGTGAGTCAATGTTTTCAGTCTTGTTTTCATTCCACGTCCCAGAGCTCATCCGGATGGGCATCTGTGCTTGCTGCCTCCAGAGAGAGAGAGAGAGAGAGGCTAATTACTGGACAAAGCTGGGGATTAAGCTTCCCTCTTGCCCTTCTGAAGGATCAGTCCCAATGGAACAGGGTTTAGGGCTTATTAGAGAGTGGTGGAGAGAAAAGGTGTTTCCTGCGCTCCGCACTTCCATCCGTCCTGGACTGCAACATTCAGGGCTTTTAATCCAACCCCTTTGGCAATCACTAAAAAACCTTGCCAAGTCCTCAGAAGATGGGGTGTCTTTTGCCATATATTCAAGCAATAAGACACGACAGGCACTTTATCTCATCATGGCTGCACACCTTATGCGTTTTGTGGCAGAAGGCCAAAGTACAAATGACTTCAACTCTCACAAATATTCTTCCACAAATGCATTAAAATCCTTGCACTGACTTATTAGTACTAAGCAATGAAAATTACCTGAAAACTAAGGAAGAGCGATTTCCTATGATAGGTTCCTAGGGGTCAAGCACCCTGACGGCCAGTAAGAAACTTCCATTTGCAAATCGTGTTCAAAAGACACATCTTAATATAGTCAGTCTGGAAAAGGGCTCTGAAATCTGAGAACAGCAGACTCTTCATGTATTGCCAAAGGGCAAGTGTCAAAGCAGAATCTTAGAAAGGGGGGTCTGTGTCAGTACATAGAGACCCTTGCACCAGCTCTCTGGTTTGGACGATTAATATTTTCTTTTTCTCTAAAAGATTGCAAGAGGACTTGTGTGTTTATAGAAGAATTCTCAACACTTTGGGGACAATTTGGCTTTTAAAAATTTGCCTTTGAAGATGAAGGCTCCAGGGTGGTTGTAATCTGGCCCTTCTCCCAGAGAGAGGCACATTTCTAGATGATTAGAGAACTTCAGGTGGGAACGTTACTCTGCTTCTGGCTTTATGCCTTAAAATATGACCTAAGGCAAGCTATCATTTCCCAGAAATGAAATATGTCATATGTTACTATTAAAGTGAACCAGAAAAAGAGCATTCTATTACAATAATGGGTTTTGTTTTAAAAAAAATTTAAATGTCAAATCCCCAAAGGAATAATACATATTTGATACTATTATTGGAACAGAAATACCAGTAATTGTATAAGGTACTTATATTTATTATTGCTCATATAGTAAAGGGATTCAGTAAAATTATAGTCAGGGAAAAATGAAGAGCAGCATCACTCATTATTCATGCAATCAAAATATGCATTTATTGGGGGTGACCGTGTGTCAGTTATAAGTGTAAATGCTGGGGAGGCAAAGAAACTGACCAAACTATCTCTTTGCCTTCAAGGACCTCATACTCCAGTTGAGGAGATGGATAGAACTACAAAGCAATGTCACAACAGATTTGACAGCGATTCCAGTGGGGCCATGGACCACACTACCGAGAACTGTTAGTTCTAAAGGGAAGGAAGGGCTCTTGCCATCCCTACTGGCTTGTTCAGCTGAACTGAACATGAAAACATCAGGATGATGCACATATTAGGCAGATGGAACTCACTGGGCAAAAGCATAGGGCAAAAACTAAATAAGTACATAGTACACCTGGGGACAGGTGAATGGATTTGTGTACAGGTAAGTCTATCAAACTGTCTGATGTCAAATGATGGACTCCGATGGACTAGTTCAAGTTAAAGAATCCTGAATGATTTTGGAGAGTCTAATTTTACAAAATGAATGCATGTTATGTAGCATTTTGGAAGGCCAAAGCAATGAGAGTAGAAGACAAAATGCCTCATGGAATAAAACTGTCATTCTAATCATGACTCATCTGTTAACTTATGAAGATACACTTGTATCAAGAAATACAAGAAGATTGCTCACTTCATGTGCTTATGGGTAGATTGAAACTAATTTGTAGCATTAAAACCAATTTTCTCCTGAGAAAACATGTCACAAAGGACTGCATGAACCTTTATAATTATTAATATTTGATATTTTGATGTCACCTTTCATCCTGAGATAAGTCCTGTACACATGAGAACAGATAAACTCCAAGGAAACACAGGCAGTACTAATATAGTAAATCACAAAGCTTTTCTATCTTTTATACTCCAAGAGCTCCCTGGCTGTGTTTCTCTTACCTTTAGAAGTTAGTGGATATAGTTATAAAGTAGTGATTCTTTAATTATCTCCTACTATGAGAAGTCTTAGGTTAGAATGGGGGCCACCTCCATTCATAGCTCTCCTGGGGAGATGAGCTTTTGACTTTGACATATCTATTCCTCTAATTCTTGGCCTTTTTTTTTTTTTTTTTGCCTACTGATCTCATCCTGAGCAGAGAACATACCAGGCACGGGATGTGCCTTTTTTGACTTCCCAAGAGAGTAACAAAGCATCTTCCATCTCCTCCTCCTCATCGTCATCACTATGATTGTCCTCAAAACAATAACTCTCTACTGCTGCTGCTTGCAAAGCACTCACTCTACACTGGCACTAATCTATCCTAAGAATGTAATGCATACACCATATTAACTATTTTCACACCAACACTGGAGGCCAGTGCTATCCACTAGAACTTTCTGTGATGATGGAAATGTTCTGTATCTGTGCTATCCAACATGGCAGCCACTAGGTGCATGTGGCTATTGATTAATGCTACGGAGGAGCTACATTTCTCTTGCATTTAATTTTAATTTATTTCATTGAAATAGCCACATGGCTAGTGACTATTATATTGGACAACACAATTATAGTGGCTGGCAGTTTACTATTATTAGCTTTAAAACAAAGTTCTATTTTCATCACCAGTAAGAACTTAATAAGGATAAGTGCGAGGAAGTGGATTTGAAATAGTCTTTAAAAGAGTTCTCCTATTCTACATTTGAAGAATTTTAGTTCACCCTTCTTCCAGCCTGTTAAAAATTTGATATAAAAAATGTCTGTAAAATATATAGGGTAACATGGAGGGGTTTTTTTCCCCCTAAACAAAGAACACTTACAAATGATGTGGATGATGTCTTAAATGAAACCTCATTGTCATTCAACCATCCCAAGTGGTCAGCAATGATAAGCAGTCCATCTATTGAAAACTGGAATTCCAATTACTGATTTCCCAAAGGAAGACATTCATTTTCTACTTATAAAATGGAACAATGAAAGAGGGTTTTATGTTTGGGTATCCATGGAGAAACAAGTCTTCAGATAAACTCTTAATTTCTTTTTAGTCGTCCTTTCAGTAAAAACACCTCCCTAGAATCTTTCAGGTATGTGTGTGAATATATGACAATAAAATTCTTTTAGTTAAAGAAACTGATTGGAAAACTTAATTACATTTTCAGTTCGTCTACCCTGTAACTTACACTTACTACTGTTAGGAAAAGAGAACTTAAGTAGCCCTTGGTTTGAACCATCTGTCGTGAAAATGTGACATATGTTTGCTTTGTTTACTCAACAACCAAGTGTAAACTGATACACTGAACTAGAAATCAGCGTATGGTGTCACTGCGTGTGTGTGTGTGTGTGTGTGTGTGTGTGTTGTGTTGAGGGAGGGGCCCTTCATGAGCGCATCAGTCTCTTCATACCTCTCCCGAGGAACACACGCACAGCTGAAGAGGAGCATGGATTGGGATGTCCCCGGGGTCTGAGGCGCGCACTGAGGCGCAGACACTCTGTCGCGACTCTGAACAATGCGCCGCACGCACGCTAGCAGCCACCGCAGCTGAAGGGCGCGCCTGGCTGACGTGCAGTTGAATGGAGAGCTACCCACCCCTCCTCCTTTTCTCCCCGCCCTTACACCAGGGCCTCAAACTTCAACTAAAGCCGGTGCCCTTTTCAATTAACCCTCCTGGATCAAAACAGCATTTATTTTCTGTGGTTCGCCGCGACCCATTGTCTGGTGTGATAGGTTTACAGATTTGACAGCTGGGCTCACACAGACTTGTTTCAAAAGCTGTTTCCCTGAGAGATGGACTTGTACATCAGCAAAGATATCGAATACAAGTCCTGAGCGGCCAGACAGCCACCCACCACTATGAGCTATTCCTCAGACCAGATCTCTGGACCGGGTGTTGACTCTGATGCGTTGGGCGCCCCCCGGCGTGCAGGAAGGAGAGCAGTAGGGGGTTCAGCAGCATGCCTGGGAAAGCTGGAACGAAGGACTGTGTGTGTGTGTGTGGGGGGGCTTTTAAAAAAAATTAAATTTACTCTTGAAACAGCCAAGATGGAGGTCACCTTATAAATTTCCCAAAGTCAGGTCCGAACGAGCTTAAATGCTTAAGTGGGGTTTGGGGTTCTGCTTTCTTCAAGCTGGAGGAGAGAGGTAGCTACTGTTTGTGCGTATGTGAATGTGTATGCCTTGGCATGGATGAAGGTGGGTGCATCCCACGATCGCCGCTCCAGGGGCTTGGGTCGGAGTGTGTCTTTAACGCGCCCAGTCTTGAGTCACAGCTGCGAGTGACGTGGGGGAAAAACTTTGTGTTTAGAAGGGTCTGGCTGGGTTGCACTAAGAAGAAAGAGCCCTTGTGCATTGTGCGCTTATGTGTGTGTGTGTGTGTGTGTGAGAGAGAGAGAGAGAGAGAGAG
>JAJEJO010001385.1:64811-80633 GCA_020662805.1 Glaucomys volans | reverse complement strand
AGAGAGAGAGAGAGAGAGAGAGAGAGAGAGAGAGAGAGACTGAATGTGTGTGTGTGTGTGTGTGTGTGTGACTGCGCCCGCCGCCCGCTGCATAGCGCTGCTTGTCCTGTGCGCGCGCTTGCGGGTCGCCCCCGGATCCCACCGCCGGCGCGTGTGCATCCGCCGCGAGCGTGCGGGCTCGCTTCTGAAGGAGCTGGTGGTGCCCTGCGGGGCAGTGGAAACAAAAACAGGCCGAGGGTCCTTTGGTCAGGAGAAATCTGGCCACGCCATCCTCAGCGCCGCTTCCAATAACCACTAACATCCCTAATGGACATCCGAACCTTGGGCTCTGCTCGGAAATCGTCCTGGCCAATTCGGCCCTCCGAGCTCTAGAAGATTACCGCATCATTTTTTCCTAGCGTAGAGAAAGTGGGCCCGGAAAGGGAGGAGGGGGCGGGGACATTCCCCCAAAGAATAAATAAATAAACAAATAAACTGGATCCTCGCCGCAGCTGGACGCGGTCGGTCGAGTCCAGGTTGGTGGTATTTGGAGTTTTCTCCCTCTGTTTGGGAACCCATCTCCGCTCCCTCCCTCTCCCGCCCCAGCCACCTCATTCCATCTTGCAGACGTCCACCAACTTCGGGGCCCGGGGGGCGCTCGCGGCGCGGGGTTGCACCTGCCGGGGCTCGCGGGTGCTGCGGACCCGCACGCTCTGCTAGGGCGGTGGTGTGGATAGCGGCCGCTGGGTGAGTGGGTAAGAGGCGCTGACGCTGGGGAGGGAGTGGAGGACGCACCGCTGGCAGGGGCGCTGGAGCCGGGTTTCGGCCCTGGCCGGGACATTGGTTCCCTCTAACCCGGCTGCCTCCGAAAGGAGGGGAGCCCGGGGAGGGCTGGGGGGTGTTGGGGGGGGGGAGATTCGGCCACGAGGGGTAGCGATTGGTGGTTTGCATGCAAGGGCCGGCGGCAGAGCGAGCCGGCGAGCGGGCGGGCAAGAGGAGGGGGTGGCTAACTTCCCCGGAGAAGGGGCTCTTTCCGCGCCGGGACTGGATAGGGAGCTACTGCTGCGGCCGCCACCGCCACCGCCACCGCCACCACCGAGGGCCCCGGGCAGCTGCAGGCTCGCTCGCAGCGCTCGGAAAGTAACGTTTATTTGTTTGCTTGCGCTTAGTCTCTCGGGTTGTGCCGGACAGGCGCCCCCTTGGACTTTGGGAGCCCGTGCCGGACCTCTCCAGCCCCCAGGCGCCTTCCCCACCCTCCCGGAATACACCCACATACATCCCCCCGCCCGGACCCAGGCGTGTGTGGGGGGGTCCTCACCCTGGCGTTGGAAAGCCCCCCCAAGGCGGGAGGGGGCAGGGGTGAGGGGCGGTAAAGGGAGGCTTCAGCGCTCTGGGCTCTCATTTCAAAGCGCTCTCTCCCTTCCAGGTTGGGTCGGACCTGAACTCCTAACAGCGGAACCGCCTTCCGCCCTTGCGACCGCCGGAGCTGAGTCGCCGGCGGCGGTGGCAGCTGACGGAGCGGGAGTTTCTTCTCCCGCTGGATGGAGCTGAACTTTGGGCGGCCAGAGGAGCGCGGCCGTCCGGGGATCGCTGCATGCTGAGCTCCCTCGGCGAGACCCAGTGGCGGCTCGGGATTTTGGGGGGGGCGGGACCAGCTGCGCGCCGGCACCATGTTCCTGGCGACCCTGTACTTCGCGCTGCCGCTTCTGGGTAAGTCGAGGCCGCCGCCGGCTTATTTTTTTTTTTTTTTTAAACCCGCGGAGTCTTTCCGTGGGTCACTTGCGGCAGGCGCCCCAAATTGCAGCGCGGGTACAGTGGATGAGGGAGGAAGAAGTTTCGTTTTGGGAAGGGGACCGCGAATCTCTGGGCTTGGGAAACGGTGGCGGCGCATCACCGCCTGCAGGGTTTCGTGCTTGCTTTTTTCTTTTTCTTTTTCTTTTTTTTTCCTCTGTTTTTTTACTGATCCAGCCTGGAGGGGAACTAAGGGGTCTGATACCTTCGGCCCAGGCCCAACGCCCCTTCCAGCTCCGAGGAGTTCGCGGAAGCGCGGCGGGCAGGTGGAGTGGGGGAATACTGGGCAGGGAAAGCAAACTTCGAAGGGAAAACTTTTCTCCGGGTAACGTTTCAGCGCTCGCCGCCGGGCAAACAGGACTGTGGCTCGCCCGCCTCTCGCTCAGCGCGCGCCTGGCGCCCAGTGAGCCATCAAGCTTCTCCATCCGGAGCCCTTGGGCCAGGGACGGCCGGGCCCGGCGGAGCGAGCCGAGAGGGGGAAGGCGGGGCAGCTACTCGCCCAGGTCGCCCCGGGGCGGCGGGCGCGCTAGGTAGAGCAGGCTCTGGAGCAAACTGAGCAAAGTCCAGGGCTGAGTCTGAGCCACCTTCTCCCGCGAGGGGATGGCGGCAGGAGTTAGGGGGCCCGGAAAATGACTCCCTGGAACAAGAAGGTTGACCCGCACCCCGCCCAGGGAGCCTCTGTAGGCTGGGTCAAACATCCTTGGCCCAGCGCTTGTCCTCCTCCGGGGCCGGGGCGTGGGGTCCCCGCCCCGCGGCACTCAGGCTTCCTCCCCTTCACCCTGCAGATTTGCTTCTGTCAGCGGAGGTGAGCGGTGTGGACCGGCTGGACTGCGTGAAAGCCAGCGATCAGTGCCAGAAGGAACAGAGCTGCAGCACTAAATACCGCACGCTGAGGCAGTGCGTGGCGGGCAAGGAGACCAACTTCAGTCTGGCATCCGGCCTCGAGGCAAAGGATGAATGCCGCAGCGCCATGGAGGCCCTGAAGCAGAAGTCACTCTACAACTGCCGCTGCAAGCGGGGCATGAAGAAGGAGAAGAACTGCCTGCGCATCTACTGGAGCATGTACCAGAGCCTGCAGGGTACGCGCTGACAGCCCTCACTCCCTGCCCGCCATCCCTCTCCCAAGGCAGGCGGGCCCTTCGGTCCCCTGGCCTGCTGATCTCATCCTTCGCTCAGATCTCCCCAGCTGCGGAATGAGGACCTTTCATTGGCCCCTAGGGACCGCAGCAGCTGGTGTTTGCTGCCGCGGGGCTGAGCAGCATTGCTGGGGCTGATTGTTGCAAAACCCACTGAGGACATGGAGGCTACCCCCAAGACCCCTCTGACCCCTCTGAAACTTGCTCAGAGCATCAGAGTTGGAACCCATTAAAGGTCACCCAAGGAACCCACAGCTTGTCTCCAAGGACAGCAGGCCCCAGGCTTTTAGCTGGTTTCATAGAATAATGATACAAAGTCTTACCCTGCATCTTGCCTGGGGTTTCCCCTCTTCTTCCCTCCCACCTATTCTGACATAAGATAAAGAAGTATAAAAGGTCCAGTGGAATCCATTCTATCTTTACCCTTCTCAAAACTGATCAAAGGCAGATGTGTGAAAATCCATTTGTCATCTTAGATTAGCTGAGTCTTGAAGCAGCTGCTGTGGTTCAACCTTGGTTAACACAGAAGTAGCTCAGGGAGGGAGAAGATCACTTGCCACAACCATCCATTCCAGTGGGAAGGTTTTGGCCTTACATGTGAATCAAAGGTGGCTAGAGTTTGAGTTTGTAAATGTAATGCAAACATCCTGTGCATTCATTCTCTTGAGACGCACACTCACAAATTGGTAATACTCCAATTTGACCTGTGAGCTGCTACTGCTTTCCAAATCTATGAATGAAAACCTGTTTCAGAAATGGACTTTTTAATAGACAGGGCACTTGCCTTCTGACCACATGCCATGTTTTGGGAGCAAACAAATGGAGGGTCTCTTCTGGGTCTCTTTTCTTCCATTGGCTCCTGGAGGCAAGCAAAGCTTGTGACGTCACAGGCTCTCTCCTCTCTGATTTTGTTCCTTTGCAAAGAGTGGGAGAGTTTTCTGGCAAGATCAGACTGAATTGCTCTCCAATGTTTTCATGGCACTCTGGGGAGAACAAGGACAACAAAGGCAGAGGAATGAAAAGAAATAACCATAGCCAAATATATGCATTTGAAATCTTGGAAAGTTTTAGTATCTTTTTGTTACACAATCATAACATAATTAGAATTTAGATTCAGCAGTGAAGCACTGCTTGAAATATATCTGTTCTTCAGATCTGAGCCCAATCTTTCTGTTGTTTTTAGGAAATGACCTGCTTGAAGATTCCCCATATGAACCAGTTAACAGCAGATTGTCAGATATATTCCGGGTGGTCCCTTTCATATCAGGTAAGCAGATTTATTCTTCCACTGTTGTGATTTTTGCCTGGTTGAAATCCCTTGGCTTGCATTCTCTTTGGCTCTCAAATAGTGTGGATAGTTGAATGGCACAGTGTTTCTGGGAAATTAGAAATAGGATGATGATGATAATAAAGAGCAGCAGCATGCCTATTGATGATTGCATGACTTAAAAGTAATTCTAAATGAAGCAATGTGGTGTGGTGGTTTGAAAGAAGGTGGGGGGAGGTGACTTGGTTGATTTTTTTTTCACATTAAAATATGATTGGCTAGCTCTTGGCAAAGGGAATGCCACTTCTGTCTGTAGGTGGCAATCATATTCTCTTGTTGCTGCATACCTAGCCCAGTGCCTCCCTGGAATGCGATCTATTCTAATAATGCCACTTTCTTTAGGAGATGCTGAAAATAGAGTGTTGAAGAGTTTTGGGTGGACACATTTGTCTGCCTTTGATTTAAAAGATTAAGCTCTCCCATTTGTTGACAATTCTTCTGTTTCTAATTTTTCCTGAGCAAGTATGTTCATATCTAAGGGAATCTGCTCCTACCCAGTGGCCCTTTCAAATGTTATGTTACTTCTCATGGTTTGTTTTGTCTCTTTGCAGTTCTCCATTTGGTTTGGAATGGAACCTAGTTTTAGGATTAAGTTTTTTATAACATCTGCATTCAGATAACCCATAAATATCAGACAAAGCAGTGATTTCTCTTAATGATATACAGATTCCAGACTGATGTTGTCTTTATTTATTTACAGTTAAGACGTTTTCTCAAGTATATATAGTCACCACAAATTATGTGTTTCTTGGTGGTTAAACATAGTGGTTCATATTGAATTTGATCCTATGAGATGATGGTTGGTTACTGAGGGAGTGTTCTGGTGTGCTAAAATGCTTTATTTTTTCTGCAGAAAAGCCATACAATCCAGGGAGAATGTAAATACTGATGCTGTGTGTGAGCATATTAGACATTCATCCATCAAACATTCATGGGGCACCTCCTGTGTTTTACCTATTGTGGTTTGGGCAGTTATAATTCCTGCACTGGTGAATTTTGGAGGCAGCCAGCAACGGACATTTCTTAAGCCCTTATTATATGCCAGGCCTTGTGTTGGTAACTTCCCATCATTAACTTACTTAAGCATCATTCAGTCCTTCTCAGGTGATATCTCCTCCATATTAGAGATGAGGAGATTGAGGCACAGTGAAGTTAGGATACCAGCCCAGAATCAGAAAGCTCCTCAATGGCAGAACCAGAATTTAAACCCAAATTCGTTTGATTGCAAACATTTTTAACATTTACCCCTTGCTTTTGGACTGTAGTCCTGGGGCCTGCAGCATTGATATTGCTTGGGTGTTCATTGTTAGCACAGAATCTCGGGCTCCATCCCAGAGCTACTGAATCAGAATCTGCATTTTAATGAGATTGCTGGCCTGGGTCCTTCATAGTACATGAAGCTTGAGAATAATTTCCTTTTCATGTCCCTACTAATGTTTTTTGTCCTGTTAGTCCAGACGGGATAGTGACTCAAGTGGTGGAGAGATGCACAAATAGGTGTATGTGACCATCCAAGTTGTCATCTGTAGGAACTAAGATGGGTACGGCTGCTGGGCTGCCATTCCTTCCTCATGCCATTGTGCCATAGAGTGGGATGCCCCTGTCTTTCTTTGTATTGTCACCTGGAAAGGTATGGACCTTCCTATGCACAGTGAGAAGTAAGGAAGTGGACGAGGAAGAAAGGCCATTTGGGTTTTAATTTCAGAACTGCTGTGAGGAATGGGATCTGTCACAGGCTCCTTTTCCTTCTCTGTGTCACTCATTTCTCATTGGTATAAAGGAATAAATAATCTCTGGGTCCTAACAGTCAGTGATTCGGAAGGAAGATGGAGGTCACTTCCAAATCCCTCCCCTGTGCTCTCACATGGCCTTTCCAATCCTTGTCTTCTTTTCTATGCTTGAATGGTACCTCATTCTCAGGTACCATTGACTGTCTGAATTATTTTTTTATGAATACTGGAAATTCTTCCGCATGGACCAGGTTTCACTCATTCATTTATTGGATCCTTCTCTCAGCCAGGAATCCTTTTCATAGCAAATATCCTGAGTTTGTGAGACCCGTCCTGCCAAGAATGCAGAAGTCATGTAATGAATTCAGCAGAGCCAGGAAAGCCTTATCTAGTGCTTCATTCTATATCTCAAGAACATTGAATTTAGGTTCTGGCACTAATGAGCTTTGCCTTCTTACAGTGACTGTGTTTCTTAAGTGGGTATAGTAAAGCCAAATGGAGGCTTGAGAGGTTTTAAGTCATTGAATAATGCATGCTGTCCAGTTTGGTCTCTTAGGATGAGGAAGAATAGAGAAGCTAGATGATAAATACTGCTTTTCATGGTTTCATCGGAGTTTCTAGAACATCAGTCCTGAAAATCTCTCTGAGGAAACCTGGTTAACAGGATTTTGGCCTATTACATTTGTGGTGGCCGTCAGCATCCACATTTGAATTTCTCTGTCCAATGTGAAGAGTATGTTCACTCCCCTGCAGAAGTATGGCCTGAGTCCTCCCACAAATAAGGCATTCTTAACACTGTTGTGCTTCCATGTTCTTTGGATTCCTCAAACTCACAACCATCCTTGCCACTTTTTATTTGCTAAAAGGCCATACCGAGGTATTATCAATGGCCTGGTAGGAACAAGGAAGGGAACTAAAGGAAGGGTAAAGTCTAAAAGGTGTTATCTCTTTTTTCTGAAGTGTGAAGAGCAGCTTAACCAGGTGAGATTTTAGTAGGAGGTTGACTGCCTCTTTTGGAAATTCGATAGCAGGAGTCTTTCACCTCTATGGCACACTCAGGGGCTGGAAGAGGTGCGTTTCCTGCAGGTTGGTGCCAGTGTGATTTTTGTGGAGGTCTGGAAGATGAAGTGCACAACGGAAAAAGTGATCCAGTGCAAGAGGATGTTGGAGTAGAGGAAGGAATGCTGGAGAGTCTCCTGGGAACCAAGAGGGCAGAGCTGTGTGGGAGCTTGGAGGCTTTGGGTCCGGAAGCCGCAGTGTAGTGCTAAACATCTGCCTTTCTCAGCTACAGCTCTCTGTGCCTCGACCTCTGATCTGCTTCCCCTTTTCTTCTTACAAAAGTTCAAGCAACAGCAACAAGTAAATAGTGATTTGAAAGCATGATGAACCTGTTGGAATTTTTTTTCTTTTTGGAGGGAAGAACAAAGCAGCAAGAAAGTTTGAAAGTACAGTGGGCACCGAGAAAAGCCTAAGGGTGGAGAACCTGAGGGAAGATGAATGCCCCTCTTCAGCAGCAAGAGAAAAGGAAACTTCCAAGGTTTCAAAGTATTGATTGGACATTGGGATTTTAGAGAAGCATCAAGAGATGCCAGAACGTCTGTGCATAGAATTAAAATTGGAGGCATTACAGGAGTCAAGTGGAGAGATCGTAGGGAAAGAGCAATGTTAGGATTGCACATCCTAAGTCTGATTTGATGAAAGACAATGTCATAGTCCTCTGACTCTGTAATCACTTCCTTAGCACATCCTAGGAGTGGCTTAAATCTCAGAAGCCTTAGGATTTTGAGATCGGTGCCTGAGTTGTTGGAAATGGTTTGCTCCAGCATGAGATGTGCTAAGCTCTTTTGAGTCTTGCCCCTTTTTCTGAATGATGTAATGAATAACTAGCTATGTTGAGCATTTCTGATTATTAAATCAGAATTATAACATTTATAACATTTATGTATTTAATATATTATAACATTTATAACATTTATGTCACTATTTAAAAAAAACAGTTAAAATTTTGCATGTAGGAAAAGAACCTTATGATGTCATCTGCAGACTGAGACAGGAAGGCTTGAACTTAGCACCTGTTAAGAGTGTGAGGGTCCTTTCCTTTCTACGCAGCCCTCTAATTGTGTTGCTCCTGTATTTGAGAACCCCATTAGTTCTCTGTTCTCACTCTGGCTGGCGGCACACTCCTTAGCATGCCAAGGAGACCCTGCGTAGTCTGGCACTGCTCTCCTCTTTCTTGAAGCCCCACATCCCTGTTCACTTGAGGTCCCTGGGCCAAACCTCTCCCCTGATATTCCATGTGCACTCACTTTCCAGTGCTTTTACACATGACCTTGCCCTGGCTTTGAGAGCTTCTCTTACTCCTTCAAGACACGATCAGATTCCACCTCTAAGGGCCTTGCTGGAATCCCCTCAGACAGGCAGTTCCACTTAGGACTCCCGCATGCTGCCTTGTGCTCTTGCTTTTATGACAACCATTAATCAAGGCATATGGAGAGGACTTATTTATGTGTCTGTCTTTCCCACTGGAAACTCAGGGATTGGCTTGCTGTGTTGGTGTCTGTCCAACACTAAGCATCCTTCCTGGTCTGGAGCAGACATCCCATCAACTGCGGCTGGTTGATTTGTAGGGAGGTGTTCTTAGGGATCGAATCCACCCCTCTGCTTTTACAGACCCTAAACTCAAAGAAGAAGCCATTTGGCCAGAGTCACACTGCTTGAGGGTAGCCTCAGGGACCTTTGCCAGGACACTGCCATTCAGGAGGCCAGTTGGCCTCTCTGGGGCACACTTTCTGGACAAGCCTCATTCATTCCTGGGACCTCAGCTACCACTTACACGGATGACTCAGAGCTCTCCCTTCTACTCCCACCTCTCCCGACTCTAAACCACTATTTCCAGCCGAATCCTGTATGACACCATCTGGCTCTATCTCAGTTACCTCAAGCTCAGCAAGTCCAAAACGGATCTTACTACCTCTCCCCCTTTTCTCCTTCCACCCTCTCTTCCTGAGTTTCCTGTGTTATATAATGGGGCCATCATCTGCCTGGTGATCTACATAATAAACTATGGGGTCATTTCCATCCCTTCTGCTGGCCTCAGCCCAGACCCGCCCTCAGGAGATTACCTGCAAATGCTCCCCTCTCTCCATTCCCTGAATGTATCTATCTTGTTTCTTCCTTGAACTTAGCATTGGGCTTCTCCTTGACCTCCCTTGGGTCTGTTTCCTTTCGGTTCCTCTGGCCTCCTCACTGCCAGGTCTTATCATGGTGCCTTGATGACTTGGTTCGGTCTTCCTTCACAGAGCTGTGCTGATTGACCCAGCCTCCCTGTCTCACAGACAGTGCAGGTGGACTGGCTGCTGTTTGGTCAGTGCTCTGGGCAGCTTCATGCTGCCATCCCTTTGTATCCCCTGGTGCTGGAGGAAGGATGCATGCTGTGAGCTTCCACCAATCCAGGTGACCCCCAGATCTGCCATTCTCATTGTCTTGGATAGTTATTTGAGCTCTCTGTGCCTCAGCTTCCTTTGGATGTAAAATGAGATGATGATAACCTTTACTTTGTAGGGATTTTTGTGTGTGTGGACTAATGATGCTTTATGTAAAACACCTACCATGGTGCCTGAAACATACTAGGTTCTCAATAAGTCTTCACCATTTTGAATGCTGTGCAAAGGCCATGTTAGTGGTGGGCTCACTCCTGACATCAAGGATGGGCTGTTTTTCTGCAGACAGTAATTCCTGATCTTTCTATATCTTGAAGAGAGTAGAAATTGCAAACCTTCAGGAAAACTGCTTGTAAATCTACCTCAAGCAAGAAGTGGAAAATCTATCCCCTATCTAAAAGGCCCTGCAGGAAAGTCCTGTGTCTTAGTAACCCAGCTTGAGGCTTACCTACCCTTTGTGGAAGTGCTTCCTTATTCCTCCTTGGAGTCTCTCCTGCCCCTTTAGGCTCCTGTCCTCAGGCTCTGTGGTTGGAAGCCAAGTTTGTTGCAGCAGGGAATCACCTCGGGGCCGGAACTCTTCTTGTGCTTAAGGATTCTTGGGATCAGCCTTCTCTTCTCAGCTTCACTGATTCCCATTCCTCCAACCTCACCCCATAAATCTTCCCAGCGCCCCTCCTGGCAGAAGAATTCCTGCTCCTCAGAAGGGCATGCCCTCCACCTGGGAGAGACTCTGCCTCCCGAAGCTCTGCTGAGTACACTTACATTTCATTTTCACAGACCACTACTTTTGGATTTTATTCTCTCCCTCTCCTGCCCCTCAGCAGTCCATTTTTATTGTGCACTGATATGAAATTACAAACAGATAAAAAAAGGAAAATAAATTTCAATAGCCTAAAGAGAACCACTGTAAACCTGTGGATATAAGCCTTTTCAGATTTTCCCTATATAGGTGAATAAGTGTATATGTGTGTACATACACATAGGCAAACATACTTTTTTTTTTTTTTTTGATAAAAATGGGCTCCTAGTCTACATATGCTCTCTTAGTATCTTCCTGATGACCAGAAGAACCTGGGTCTTTCTGTGTTACTTCCTAAAGGCAACACTTTATTATTTAGATTATATGTCAATCTCAAAACTTTCATGAAGAAAGCAGTAGAACATTCTAGTTGCTGGGTGTGGTGGTGCACGCCTGTAATCCCAGCGACTTGGGAGGCTGAGGCAGGAGGATCATGAGTTCAAAGCCAGCTTCAGCAAACAGCGGAGGCACTGAGCAACTCAGTGAGACCCTGTATCTAAATAAAGTACAAAAAAGGGCTGGGGATGTGGCTTAGTAGTCGAGTCCCCTGAGTCCCCCCAATATCAAAAAAAAAAAAAAAAGAAAGAAAGGAAAAAAAAGAACGTTCTAGTGTCCTATCTACTATGGCAAAGGCCTAAATGTTCTATTGAAGGCGGTGAAAATGGACACCGTCAAATATTTTGCATAGAGTTACTGTAGGTTCTGTTACCAGAAAAGGGAGATAAAACATCAGTGACTGACAGGTAATTGCAGGAACTGAAGATTGTTACAAGGTGCAAAATTATTTATAGCCAATATGTCTGTCCTCATTCCTTCTTAGTCCTCTGAAGTGTCTCTTTCTGCCGTATCTTAATTTTTCTGCTGTTGAAGCTTGCTCTTGCCAAAGATGTCCTTTTTTGTTCTCTTGGATTCAGTACCAAATTCTCAAGAGAATGTATCAAATTGGGCCAATTTGGTCCAAAGAGTTCGGGTCCAGAAATAGGAGCCCTGTGCTGTTACTAGGTTAACCTCTAGCTAGGTGGTGACCTTGGGCAAGTGTTTGCCCTTCTCTGGTCCTTTTACAGTGTGACGGCAGTGGACCAGGATGATCTTTAACAGATCTTCCCTCTTTCTTGAAGGGTCTATATATTGAATCTTGGGTTATTCTGGGCCTTACTGTTCTTCTTTTCTAGCATTTTCTTCTTGCCACAGAAACTTGTGACCCTGGCATATATACCTTTCATATTAATAACATTCGTAAATGAATTTGTACTCAGTGTATACATTACTTTGAACTCATATGTATTTAAGCCATCTTATTTCAATTAGTGGAAGAAGATAAAGTTAAAAAGAAAAAAGAAAAAGAAATCAGAAAATAGTAGAAAATAGGGAAAAGGAAAAATGAGAATAGGAAGGAGAAAATGAAGCCAGAAGTGAGTTCAGTAGACAAAACAGATGCCATAAGACTTTTTTAAATAAATTAAATGATCAGAAGTGCCGAGTTTGTTTTACTGGGATAAATAAAAGCACCTGATTGTAGATGCAGTCGGACTTTTGGAGGTCACTGTAGTCCAATCCCCTTATTTTACTGATAAGAAAACTGAGAGTTCTATAAATTTGTGGGATGATGGAATATAAATTGTCTGGAACAGCGATGACAGTGAACTTAGACGTGTGTGTGTTTAAATTGATATTTGGGATGCTCCACACCCTGGCCTTGCTCCACCCCCTTTGCTTGTCCTTCACCTGCTCCAATCTGGGCACCCTTCAGGAGACCACCCTGGTCCCTTCCACAGGCAGCAAGGGCAGAGCCCCAGCTGGGGGCTTCTGTGAAGGGGGTTCTCGTCCATTGTTCAGGAACAAGGATTAATTAATAGGGCTCTGGCAGCAGGGACCAGTGTGCCGACATTCATCTTCATATCTTGTGTCCCCCTTCAGAGTTGTCTGCAAGGAAGAATGAGAAATTATTTGTTGCCATATGCCCTCCCAGCCCCCAGATTTAAGAAAAAAAAATGAATCTTTCATCTGGAATTTTCTGTTCAAGAAGTTAACCACTTCCTGTAATTTAGAGACTCAACTAGCTGGGTCAGTGATGAAAACGAATGGGTGATTTGCATAAGGGGCTAATTTATTATGCCCTCTGGGCATTGCTTTCATCTCTCTTTCCTTTCTAATTAATGTTCTAAGAGGGTCTATCACTGTATCAGAAATTAGGGGTGAAAGCAGCCATTGTTAACCTTTATTATCATGGTTTTTTATCCTCTGTGATCTTTTAACCATTTTCTCTTCATGTTTGGGATTTACGCAGATCAGGCTGCAGAGTGTTTGGAGAGAAGATTTTAGGGGTGTGCTCTTTCATGATCTTTCTTCAAATACTTGTCGTTATAAAAACCAAAATGACTCAGGACAGCTTTCCAGAACAGAGGGATTTGCAAAACATGCAGAAGGCTCCGGCCCTGCTGGCGGAATTGGTGCTAACAACGAGCCCTCTAAGACACCTGTATAGAATGTGTGCACACACACAGAGGTTTGGGTGTGTTTGTGGTTCTGTCTGCTCGTGGGGTGTGCACTTATAGTGTGCATCAGTGCAGATGGATGTGTTGTCCAGCACTTTGCCTCGAAGAGATCTTCCTTGACATGTGTTTCAGTCGGTTTTGCGGTGACGGGGCAGCTGTGCTTGGGCCTGTGGAAGCAGCTGAGGAAAGGCGAGAACAAGCAATTTCTTCGAAAATCAATTGCAATTTACTCCTACTAAATTGGCCTAAGGTCCACCCCATCCATGCATTAGCATATGACAGACTTTTAATCATTTGGTCAAATGGCCTATATTTGGTCAAACCACAGTTCCCTCTGGGACTCTGTCCATCCCAGAACTGTGTGTTGTATAATCCTGCTGTATCGTTAAATGGGAGGTGCTTGAGGGGAGAGAAGTTTCTTTAGGAACTGTGTCCTGCTAAAAGGTAAGTATTGTGCTTTATGATTTTTGAGGAAGAAACCTGGGCTCAGAGAAGTTGAGCAACTTTCTCAGGGCCAAACAGCCAACACCTGGAAGAGCTCACATTCACACCTTGTTCCCCAAACGTCAAATAAGTTGTTCTTTCTACTGTTACCTGATGACATTTTAAGCACAGACATCTCCTCCTTAGTCTCCCATCTTAAAACATTCTTTGACAAAGCACCTTTAAAAATTGAAATATAAGCCAACTCCTATTATTTTAATATTTAGCCCTGAATTCTGATGGATTCTTAATTGACAACCAAAATCCAGAACACGCATGCTATTAAAACCATTCCTGCGGAACTGCAGAAATATTAACCAAAGAAGCAATTTCTGGATTCTATCTTTTTTCATTTCAGTGCGAGGCGGAAGGCTTCTAAAGTAGAGCAGGATGCCTAGGGCCATTTTTTGTCATGTTGTCATATAAATAGCATTACACAGCGGTAAAGAAAGGAATACATAGTTGAGTCCCACTTTAAGGTGACCTAATATGCTATTCATTTGTCTTCTTCCATGCTGGTACTATTTTCCTTCACGTCCCTGTGAATCGCCGAAGGAGCGCCCTGCCAACTGTTATTTCTGTTACCCTTTGTACATTATCATTTGTGTATACTTAATAATGTATGAAAATAAGTATCCATTGCTTTCTAGTAGGAATAGGCCAGCAGGTTTCCTCGAGCCCATGTTTATGAAATGTTTCATTGATCCTTGTTCCTGGGAGTTTCAAATAAACTTGATGAAGCAGATACTAGGAGATCACTCAATTCTGGGGAGTCCTCAATGGACCCACTTTTTTTTTCCTGTGCTTAGGAAAGACAAGTGGCATCTGTGTGGGAAAGGGGTGCCAAGACCGTGAACACACCCCCAGTTGGAGAGGATTACCCTCCCCCTGCTAATTCATGAGAAATAAAAACAATTACAACACCTCTGAGAGGGAATGCCATAGGTGTGTGACAGGGGATAACTTGACTAATCCTTGCTCAAAAGTAAGCATTCTTAACTTCATTTGGTGGATAAGGAAACTGAGGTCCAAATAAGAAGCTCATCTGAGGATACGCACCTAAGGAGCAGCCAGTCAGCGTTCTTATACAGGGGGTCTGGCTCCAGAGCTCATGCTGGACACCCATCTGCAGACACAAAGCAGGAGAAAAACCCCCGGATAGTAAAGTGCACAGACTCTATGAGGGATGTGGGCAATATTTACTGAATACGTATGTACATATTTGTAACATATGTAATACATATAGGCATATGTTACATATAAACTCCTATTTATATACATTTGAGCAAAGAGAAGAATTGGCACATTTCTGTGAGCTCCATCAGTTTTCAGTTTTTCAGTCTTCTAGAATTTCCTTCTCCCCAAATTCATTCGTCAGATACCTGAGAACTTACCATGAGCCCAGTTGTTGGCCTCAGTGACTCAAGAGGTAAATAGGACTCTTTCATTGTCTTCTAAGAATTCTTTTCTTTGTTTTATGGATAGATACAAACAAAATAAGTTAGATACAAACAAAATAGGTTAGGATGAATGATGAGAACTTTGTACAGTTCATGTGTAGCTCTGAGGAGGGAACAACTGTCTCCATGGAGTTGTGAGTGGAGGAAGGCTCCCTGAAGGGGACTTTTGAGCTGGGTTTAGTGGAATGGGGAAGAGTTTGATAAATAGAGGTGGCTAGGGAGAGCTTTCCAGGCAGAGCAACAGCATGGGCGAGGCAGTTTGGGTGCTGACAGTGGGCCATCTGCTGTGGTGGAGCCCTAGGTGGGAGGAGTGGTGGGACAAGAGCTGGGCAGAGAGGCAGATTTGCCAGGTTTGTGGGTTCGGCCTTTGTCTGAGTAAAACTGGGGAAGGCTAAGGGCTCATTTACCTCAGCACCGCTGGGATTTTTAGATAGAATCATATGAAGTTGTCATTTTTGTAGCTCAAGATGATAGTTTAGCAGAATTCCAGAGGTTTAACTTAATATAGTTTTATATCAGACAAGCACACTCAGGGGCTCTGGATGCTTCTAGACTAGAGAATGACATAGGCCTGCCATGGGGGCGGTAATACCTCATCACAGAAGGCTCCTTCTGGGGAAGTGAAAACTGAGTCCAGGAACACTGCATTAGCTTCAGCCTCTGCTGGAGACACAGCAGGTGAGGGTCAAGGTCATACTCCTTTCTCCTGGAATTTCCTTCTCTTGAGAGTAAGAGGTGCACAAGGCTCTAGGCAAAAGACAAGTGCACACAGTCAGCCATTTGGGTACCAGGGGCAGGCAGAGGAGCAGGAGTCAGTGAGGCTGCCCAGACCTCCCTCGTGGTCCTGGGATGGTGGGCGGGGACACAGGTAAAACAGAATGACAGCAGGCGGACAATGCAGGCAGGAGGTCAGCACATGGAGTAGCTTGGAGCCAGACCACTAAGGGTCTTGGATGCTGGGAGCCATTTGGGCCGTGGAGGAGAAATGGGGGGGCAGGTCTCTGACAGTTGTTCAGTGGGGTCCAACAGACCCTGAGTGATGTGGCTGTGAAAAGAGGCTTCCTGTCAGTTGCAGTGCCTTCCTGTAGGCCCAGCTACTCAGGAGGCTGAGGCAGGAGGATCACAAATTGTAGGCCAGTCTGGGCAATTTAGTGAGACTCTGTCTTAAGATAAAAAAAAAAA
>JAJEJO010001385.1:10544-64711 GCA_020662805.1 Glaucomys volans | reverse complement strand
AGTCTGGGCAATTTAGTGAGACTCTGTCTTAAGATAAAAAAAAAAAAGAAGAAGAAGAAGAGTTAGGGTTGTGGCTTAGTGGTAGAGCACTTGCTTAGTTTGTGTGAGACCTTAGGTTTAATCCCTAGTACCACAAAAATAAAGAAAAAAAGGAAGAGAGAGAGAGAGAGAGAGAGAGAGAGAGAGAGAGAGAGAGAGAGACAGACAGACCTTCTCTGGTGGGTCCTGTGAATATGGATAATCTGGATCCCTGAGGACAGTGGCTTCCCACCTGCCTTTCTGTGGCTTCCCAATTACACCCCACACTGCCCTCTCTTCTGGGTGGGCTTCTGCTTTCCCACCTGGGGACAGTGGCTCAGGCATGGAATTTGATTTCCCAGTCCAGCACTGTCCCCCTGCTTAGGAGGGATGGCACTGCCTGGCCTCTCTGAGGACCTCTGTCACTCTGATGAGTGGGACCTGTTTGGAGGACTCTATGTATGGGCTTTTTAAAAATCTATTTTCTATTACTATTTTCTTCATCTGGCTCCCGAATCTTCTGTCTCAACTTGGCTGGTTTCTGCACCAAATTCTCAACTTGATTCAGAACATTTTGCGAGTGTCTGAATGAAAACTCAGAGGTTCCCAATGCGGGGAGTTGTCTTAATTGAAAGTGATGCTTGCTAACCGCAGGGCAGGAGGAGGAGGGCAGCTGTAGGGACTGCAGCCAGCCATTACTGCACAGGGTTGGCTCCTAGGAAGCTCCGGAACCCTCTGTGTCCTAACTTGAGCTCAGGGTGTGTTTATGGCATTGCTTTGGTGACCCTCTGAGAGTTGCTGGTGCTCTCAGGGAGGAAAGCACTCAGAGCCTGGCAGCAGTCCCCAGTATGAAGAGCCACCAGGAGGACCATCAGCGGGCAGCCCAGAGACTGGGGCAGGGATGGGGAGCATCCGGAGGGTGGTGAGGTTCCGCTGATCCTAGGAAATTATGCAACGCACAGTAGCAGTGGTAGAGAGCAGCTTGAAGTTAAGCATGCCCAGTTTGAATTCTGCATCCCAGCCCTCACTAGCTATGGGAACTGGGTAAATAGCTGCTTCGAGTGTTCTAGTTCTTCTAGCCGTAAATGGGGTAAAAAACAGCACCCAGTTTGTAGGGTTGTTGGAGGTCGCACAGAGGAGTCAGCGAGTTTCAGCCCTGCTGAACTGCTCCGGAAATGGGAAGGGGAGTGCTCTCCCTGTGTTCCTTTTATGTCCCTTTTGACTCCCTTCCTCCTCCTCCCTCCATTTATTTACATGAATGGGAATAGTAGATTTTTTGAGTAGATTTAGTTCTCTTTTGCTCTGAGGGAGGAAGGAAGGAAGGAAGGAAGGAAGGTTAAGAGAGTGAGAGAAACACCAGTAGCTATACCTGAAACGACAATCACCAATTCACTTTGCTCTCAGGATAGTAGTAGCTCAATTCTTCGAGAACTTCCTGTATGCCAAGGCACTGTGCTAGTGGCTGGGGAGACCCTGGTGATCTAGAAAGAAAAGTACAGTGCCATGGAAAAAGGAGGGAAGCAGAGAGGAAGAGAACTCGAAAGCAGGAAAGAAAGTTCTAGAAGGAGGTGTAAGATATGAGCAGTGGATTTTAGGCGAACCAACGCACAGGAGTAGGAGAGGAAAGGGTGTTCACCCCGCACAGAAAACTAATATTGGATATGTGAGCCCTGTGTTGAGCAGATGTGAGCGTGGTGAAAACCTAGTGTTTTCTTTCCCTGATTATTCTCAAGAATGTTTAAAAAATGTAATGTTTGCAAACAAAGTGGAAACAGTCGAAGCATTGTTTTCTATTAGCAGTATAAGGTTCACTGGCTCTGGGTAGTTTTTCATTCTTGTCTTCCAAATTGTAATTTTAAAAGATGAGGCATTTCATATTCAAGAATTTCCTTTGTCTGAAATAAATTATTCATTTCTACCCAGTTTCAGAAACAATGAACATAATATTTAATGCATCACAATTAAGCGGGTGTAGCTTCCTATAAAATTATGTTCTGTGCATTTTGGTGGCAGACAGAGCAGTGTATCCTATATCTTGTCGACGTTTCTTGCTCAGAAGCAAAACATAAAGAAGCAGTGATGTAGAAGTGTGCTTTCTTTCTCTGTTGGTAGAAGAAGGGGTAACTTTAGACCCTAGGAGCCCTGTTTTTGACATTCTGCAGCTGTTGGTGGCTATGTCACTCTGCAGAGAAGTGAACTTGCTGGGACTATATTGTGCACAGGGTCAGGAGAGGGTCAGCATTCTTGAGCACTGCCCATTTATCTCAGTCCCCTTTGTCTGGGTTTGAGTTCCCTCTAGAATCCTTTCTTAGAAGGGCATTGCCTGGAGAGCACTTCCTTTTGGGTTTGGGGGCAGCTGCTCCTTGAATGCTGGCTGGTTGGTCATGTGGAGAAGTTTTCTGAGGATCTGTCTCTGAATCCCCTCCTGTGACAAGTTCCTCCTTAGATAGTGAGGCATCAGCAGCAAGGATCCAGATTTCCATAGAAATCTTCAGGCTTGACACTTTAGCTATAGTGGCTCCCCAGGAACATTTTTGGGATGCCTCCCACTCAAGTCCTGGCCCTGAGGTCAGAGTCAGAGCTGGCTGTGGTTGCCAAAGAGTAACCACAAAGAAGATTTAATTGTGAAATGTCTGCTGGGTGCCATAAATAGGGTATGAGATACTTCATACGCTGCTTCATTGAATCCTCACAAAAGCCCTGAGTGTCCGCCTGGAGGGGGGCCATTAATTACACTTTGCATGAAAGGAAACCCAAACTCAGAATAGTCCAGTGACCTCCAATTGCCATAGGGCTAGTTGGTGGCAGATCCTGAGTAGTAGCCAAGTCCGTCCAACTCTAAATGCTTATCTCCTCACAAGCCATCCTGCTTGCTGCCTTTTGGATTATTGGGTTAAGAAAAAAAGTGGCTAAAGACAAGGTAGGTTCTCAGCTACCTCTGGTCTGAATGGAAATGTATTTGAATGGAAAAATATTTCTATCTCTTATTTTAGAAAGGCTTAGGAGGAATGCTCTGGAGGTGGTCAGAAGTTGTCCTGGATGCTTTCCTGTCCTTGGCCTTGGTTTAGTGACCAGGGCCTGTCCTAGCTGCTGGATTGACTACAATGCCCTCCAAGGACCTTGGAGCTTCTGGGGTCTTTGCTTCTACCTTGGTGCCAGTGGCCCACAACTCTGGTTTCTATGGAGTCTCTTGCTTCCACCAGTATTTCCTAAATGGGATTCACAGGATCCCAGGAATCAATGGATGTATTTCCCAAAGTCTCTGAACTCTTTGCAGTATGTCCAGCCAGCTGCCTGCTAGAGAGTTCCACCCAGATATTCTAGTCATAACTCCAATGTGTTCCATATTGATCTGCCCCTCTCTTTTAAGACCAGAGCATGAGGATTATATTATAATTTTAGGGAGATATTTTTATATATTGGGGAGAGCAATGCTGTCATGAAAAGAATGTGGGCTTGGTGCCACACCTGTGTTTACATCTTAACTTCATTATTTCATAATGAAGGCAAGTTAATTGCTCATGATTTGTAGAATGTGGATTCCATCTACTGGGCAGAGTCATTGTGAAGATTGGATCTGTTGTGAGACTGTGTGTTGAGGGGTGTCACACCATGTGGAGGGGCCTCACAATGATAGAAGTTCTTACCAAAAATCAAGAACTTGCTCATCAGCCTCCAGATGTCTCTCTGAACCCAGGGAGGGCGGTGGTCTATGGACTCCTTGCAGCTTTCCAGGGTGGGTGCAGTTATCTTATACTTCCTGGCTGCATTCAGAGACCCCTCTGCTTTTGACTCGATATTCTCAGATTGCCTGGTTTGCCTGAAAAACAAAGTGGCCCACCATGCAGTAGGCGCCAGCTGTGTACCTCACTTGTTATAATCTGCAGCCCTGCCTCTTGGTTACTGACTTTTCCTGGACTTTCTGGCTGCCTGGTAGGGCTGAGAAGGTGGCACCCCACACCCTCGCCCTTCATTAAGGGAAGTGAGTCTACACAGGAAGAAATAGCCTTTCAGAAAGGCTCTTATGCAGGATGGGCTTGCTACTCATACTGTGGCAAGCCTTGTAGAAGGAAGGAGGGCAAGTGCTTGTGGGCTCATAGCCTGAATTGAATGGAGACATTTCCTGTTAAGAGCAGAACCAAACAGCTTTTTAGATAAGCACTCTAAGGTGGGCCTTAAATGACCTGCAAAGGTGTAAAACATTCACAAAGTTAAATCCTTAGGAAAACCCTAAAATAGAAAAATGTACACTCAGGGTTTTATATTTCATAATTGAAAACAGCAGCAACAATGACAAAAACCCAAGAAGGCCTACTTGCTGTCCACATCCTCGGGGGAGCCTGTTAAAACTTGGTGGTCACAACAAAGCGCAGCCCATCCCTGCACCTTCCCCCTCAGTCAGCCTCACTGCTTCATCCCTGTCCCTTTCTCAGACTTGCACCTTCCCCAGATGACTTCAGTGCTTGCTCTGGAAGGCCTGACTCTGCCAGGTGCGACCTCCCCTGCCGCTCCTCAGGAGTCGCTCCCTGCCTGGTGTGGGATGCTGGCCTCTGCTGCTGTGGCCTCCTGGTAGCTTCCAGGAGTGAAGGAGCGCTATTGACTGAAGTGTTTAAACTCCTGGAGGGCTGGCGTTGGACTTGAGAAATTCTTTGTGTGTGTGTCAGACTCCTAAGTTAAAGTCTCTGAAGGTCCCATTAAGTAAGTTACTCTCCTTCTAGACCCTTCTGTTTTTCTCTGGCAGAGCAGGTGTTTGAGCCATTTCAGTGGTTCTCATGTGGCAGCATCATGCACTTTCTGCAGTCATTGTCCCATGGGGGGGTTTGTGATGTCTTGATGCATCCACACACAGGTCATGTGATGGCTTGGTTGAAAATTTTTGTGGTATATGGTGATTTCCCTGGGAAATTTCTGGTTCTGGCTTGCTCTGTTCTCTTTGGTGCTTTGCCGAAGGTCTTTGAATGACTTCTGCCTTTGGCAGTAGATGTTTACCAGGCAAACCTTTTGTGATCTGTACATTTTGCTAGGTCTGGGGACATTGGCATTGATGAATTCAATGATGCCCCTGAACTTGTGAAGTTTCTAGTCTGGTTAGGGAGATGGAATGGGTTAAAACAAGTGGTTTTTGGTGCTCTGAAGAAGGAACAGAGCAGTATGATAGCAAACAGAGGGGCAAGGGAACTCCCTTAGACCAGGGTGCCCATAAGGACCTGTCTGAGGAGGGGACTTTGAACTGAGACCTGTATGATAAAGAGGAACTGGCCATTCTGAGCATCAGCCAAAAAGCACTGTTGGCAAAGCTCAGAGGTCTCCAGAATGAAGCAGAGGTCAGTGTGGTGTGCCAGTGATAACATCCTTCTGCCACCCTGCATGGAGGGCCAGTGATGGGGCCAGGACACTGCCAGGGTTCAGGAGGGAGCTATGGAACAGAGTTGTGGGGTACTAGGAGGCTTCAGGGTCATGACACCTTTTGGGCCAGAGACTTAAGTACCTCACCCAAGAAAGCATCCATAGTTGCATTTCACTGCTCTAGAATTGAGATACAAGCAAAACCTCAGGCTGAACTGTGCACATGGTGTTTGAGTGTGACTCTGAGTGACCCGCTTTGCCCTGCTGCACTCCAGGTGTGAGCTTTGAATATGTATTTCTTAAACCATCGTTTTCTTTTAGTGCTGGGTTCATGTTTTCTACGGATTTGTCTCATTTAAAAAAAAAAGATAAAGGAAGATAATGATGGGATACTGGTGCTGAGGGAGTCTGCTGTGGTGGCCAGCTCTCAGTCCTGATTTGACGGATGAGGGTGAAATTAAAGACCGGACTGATTAAGGGGTGCTTGCAGGGAGACAAACTGGTCCTGCAGTGGGGCCCTTGCACATGTGCCTCTGTCCTTAGCCTGTCATGTGATTATGTCCCAGTAAGACAGGACCAAAGACAGTGCCACCCGGGAGATGAGGACTCTGTTGCTGGGAACACCTGCATCCTCACACAGCTCTTAAGTCTGCCCACTCCTCTGGCTTCACCGTGTCCCCTCTCCTCCTGCCTCTCAAATTCGTCAAGCTTGCTTTGCTTCCAAGCCTTTGTTCTTGCGTTCCCCCTCCCCTTATCTAGAATATTCTTCTTATGATCTTCACTTGGCTGACTTTCTGTCATTTTTAACCCGCAGGTCTTCCATAAACACCTAGCTGAACGTTTTCCTCTCCTCGCTCACTCTGTACTGCATTTCCCAGTTTCGTGACCTCCTTAGAACCAACTGCTGTCCCAGATTGTTTGTTGATTTGGTGTTTGTTTCCCTCACTAAAATGTTCAATTGCATCAGAGCAAGGACCTTATCAGGCTTGTTCACTTCTACATCCCTAATCCAAGAAAGCCACATAGTAGGCACGCAGGAGATATTTGAATAAATAAATGAATGAATGCTATTGGGTGAGTAGGGACCAGGAGGGTCGCTAAGTACCAGGAATGCTGTTAGGCAGTAGGAGCGTCCATTAGGTGGCCCGACCTCACACAGGCTTGTCTGATCAAGAACTTTTCTATTTTCTTTTTTGAGATGGGATCTCATTCTCACTCCATTGCCCGGCCTGGCCTTGAACTGGCGATCCTCTTGCCTCGGCCCTCCAAGTAACTGGGACTACAGGTGTGCACCATTATGCTGGTTGAGAACTTGTTAGTTCTTGGAATTTGTAAGAAGCCCACAGGCAGGGCAGCTGTCTGGCAAATACTACCATCAAGAACACGATCTCTTGACCTCTAGTTCTGCCCTTTGTGCTGGAGGTATCACCTTCAGAATCAACAGTGACATCTCTCCGAGAGACACAGATATATAGAGTGTTCCACATGCAAAGAGTGCTCCCAAGGAGAGGAAGGTGCTGCCAGGGGAACCTCTAACAAGGATCAGACTTGGCCCCGGTGGGAAGAATGTTTCAGGGAGAGAAGGGCAGAAGGTACCTGGTGTCAGGGAGCAGGATAAAAGGGCCACTGGGAGATGAGACTGGAGAAGTTGTCTTGGCTGGGGACAGCCAGTGGGAGGAAGCAGGCTTGGGCAGCCGTGGAGCAAGCCTGCAGATGCAGCCTGGCCCCTAAGCCCCAGAATGCACTGTGGCGGGAACTGTGCAGCCTGTGTGGTTTTCTCAGCCACTGTCGTCATTGTCACATTTGAGAAGGACCAGTTCCACCATCTGGAAGAGCACAAGTGCTGACATATGAGGGATTTAATTCAATTGGTTTTAGCAGAGAAGACCATTCTCTTAGCCTCACCCCTTCACCTCCAGACTCAGTTTCCTCAACTGCAGTTATTTCCATATCTGCCCAGGGACTTTCCAGACCTGTGGACGGGCTGGAAGATAACCCAGAGCGAAATGCTTGGCACACACCAAGTTCGAGAGCAAGCCCCTTTCAGTTGTTTTGATTTTCCTTCAGCTTTGGAAGGAGAGTAGATTCAAGTCAAGTTGAAACATGGAATTCCAGTGCTTTGGAACCCCCAGGAGCCGAGGAACTTTTTGGTTAAACTCCTGAAGGTGAGATGTGAATTGCTGCAGCTGTCTACCTGTGGGAGATGGAGGCCATCTGGGGTTGAGGTTGGCCACCTCTCTTCCCCAGGGCATCCCCTTTATGCCCCCTTGCTATGGTTTAGATGTGGGTGTCCCCCAGAAGCTCATGTGTGAGACAAGGCAAGATTTGGAGGAGAAATGATCAGGCTACAGCCTTACCATAATCAGTGAATTAATCCCTGATGGGATTTATTGAGTGATAACTGGAAGCAGGTGGGGTGTGGCTGGAGGAAGTGGTTCATTAGGGGTGTGGCTATGGGGTATATATTTTGTATCTGGAGAGTGGAGTCTCTCTCTCTGCTTCCTGATTATCACGTGAGCTGGTTCCCTCTGCCACACTCTTCTGCCATGATGTCCTGCCACACCTTGAGCCCTGAGGAATGGAGCCAGCCACTTATGGACTGAGACCTCTGAAACTCTGAGCCCTTCCTTCTCTATAGTTGTTCTGGTTGGGTCTTTGAGTTGCAGTCAGTGAGAAAACTGACTAAAATATTCTTAAAGGTTCAAGGGAAGGGACAGTGCCTTCCACAAGTCTGGGCGAGTGTACAGTTTCAGGTGAAGCTCAGGTCTAAAGGTTGTACATGATTTTCACAGCTTCAGAGCAAGTGGAAGAAAAGCCCAAGGGAGCCTCCTGATCTCTAGCTGTGGGGTCTCACATCTTTTTCAAAGGAACAACTACAGGGACTGCCAAAGTCTCCCTAAATTGTCACTGAATAATTGGTTAATTCTGTAGATACTTTTTGAATACCTTCTCTGGGCCAGGAAGTGAGGAACATGCCAGAAAATGTCCTTAACCTTGAAGAAGCCTACATGTGACTAGGGAGAGACAGAGAATAAATGAACATTTAATGAAACCAAAAAGAGGAGGGTGGGCATAGAGAGTGATGGGAGCTGGTACAGTTTGAGGGGGAGGAAGCCCTTTCTGGGAGCCTTCTTGCCCAGTGAGAGGAGAGTCACAAGCCCTGTGAAGACTGGTAAAGGGCCTTTGATATTGAGGGAACACCCAATGGCCAGGCTCTGAGGTGGAAAGGGCCCTGTGGGTCTGAAGACCAAGATGGTAAGCGTGAATGCCATTGAGTGACAGAGGGCTGGGGGAGCCAGCCAGGGGACCCATCTCATGGCTGTGGAGACCAGGATGAACACTTTGGGTTTTGGTCCAAGTGGGATGAGACGCTCTTGGAGGAACTGGAGGGTTTTAAGGAGGATCTTGTCCTGATCGTATTTATGATTTAGATGAAGCTCTAGATGGTTGATGAACAAGAGCAGAGGCAGAAAAGGAGATTGTTGTAGCCTGAGCTCGAGTCGATGGGCGCACACCCTTCGGTTAGTGATAACCAGCAAGTCAATTCAAGGCATCTCAGGGTATAGTGGCCTGGTGACAGGAGTGAGAGAAGTCAGGGAAGACTTCCAGGCAATCCTGATGTTGGCATTTATCTGGTTGGTGAGTGACGGTGCCATTTGCTGAAGTGGGGAGGAAGCCTGGGGCAGGAATGTGCATTGGTGTTGCTTCAGGAAGGGGAGACTTAGATTTCCATCCTGTACCTATGAACTCCACAGTGCCTTTGTTCATCTGAGTGTCTCTGCTCTCCAGGATCCCGTGGTTGTGGAGCTGCTGTTCATCCTGTCCCCATTGTATACTTACTGAACACATTTTCCATGAATAATATTTCACTCTTATAGGGCATTGATGCCATTCCCTTGTTTTTGAAGTTACAATTACTCTGTGGTAAAGTTTTTATTTTGGACTCTGTGAATATGGTGGGGGGATTACTGGGTTTTGAGGTATGCACATTTTTTGGGAACAGCTTTATTGAGATGTAATTCACATATATACATTTTCACCTTGGTTTTAAATCCTTCAAAATTAGTTTTTGGTTTTAAGTAGTCATCAAATCTTTCAGTTTACTAACACATTAACCAATTTCTTTGCTTAACCACTTGGATCGACATACCTTCTAATAGTCTCCATGCATAGTAATTATGGTATTTTTTTTCTTTTTTCTTTCTACTTTTCTCATGACTAGACCACCTTTTTTTTTTTCTTTTGGAAGGTTTTAGATCTACAGAAAAATTGAGTAGACCGTATAGAGTTCTATGTGTGCTCTGCTGTGCTTCTGCTATCATTCATAACTTGCTTTAGTGAGCAACATTTGTTACAATTAATGAGTCAATACTAATGCATTATTAAGTGTAGTCTGTAGTTCATATTAATGTTTCTGCTTATGTTGTACAGTTCTATGAGTTTTGACAAAACCCCACCATTGTCATAAGAATAATGCCCCAGCCCTAAAAATCTCACTTCTTCCCCAGAGCCTCTGACAACCACTCATCTTTTTACTATCCATGTGTTGCCATTTCCAGAATGTGATATAGTTGGAATCATATAGTCTTGTAGACTGGTTTCTTTTACTTAGTAATATGCATTAGGATTTTTCTCTCTCTTTATTGCTTGTTCACTTCTTTCAATCACTGAATAATTTTTATACTGTATGAATGTTCTACACTGTATCTGTTTTTCCTATTGAAGGGCCTCTTTCTTCCAGTTCTGTTTTCAGTGTTGAAAGATTATGAATGAAGCTATCAACATTGTGTTTATTTTTTTGAGTAGACTTAAATTTTCAGCTCAGTTGGGTAAATACCTGGAGTGTGGTTGCTGGATCGTAAAGACTGTTTAGCATGGAAAAACTGCCAAACTGTCTTCCAAACTGGCAGTACCATTTTACATTTCTTCCAGCCACAAATGAGAGTTTCTGATGTTCTGCATCCTCATCAGCATTTGGTATTGTCAGGTTTTTGGATTTTAGCCATTCTTTTAGATGTACAGTGGCACCTCATGGCTGCTTTATTTTACCTTGCAATTCCCTGATGGTATGATACTGAACATCTTTTCATATGTTTACTTCCCATCTCTGTGTCTATTTTGGTGAGATGTCTTTTTGCATCTTTTACCCCTTTTACAAATTGAGCTGTTAAGTTTTCCAGATATTTCAGTCTGTGTTTTTTTTTTTTTGTGATTAAAAATGTCTTTATTTACTCTTTATTCTTAAATAATAATTTACTTGGATATAACATTTGAGTTTGGCAGTTATTTTCTTTTAGCATTTTTGCAACATCCCAATGCTCACTGGCATCTGTTGCAGTGGTTGCAAAGTCTGTTGTCAGTCTAACTATTGTTTGTGCTATCTTCTTATTTTTCTTTCTTCCTAATATTTAAAGTTTCCCTACTTTTTTTAATTTGCTGGTTTCACAGATATATTTAGGCATAGTTTTTTTTTAAATTTCTCCTGTTTGGCATTAGGTACTATTTTTTTTTTCCTATGTGAATACTTCTGTCTTTGGTTAGTTTAGAAAAATTCTGTGGTTTTTGCTTTTACTGCTTCTTTAGTTTATAATTCTTACTTTCTAACTTCTATCAGATAGGACTTATTCTTTCCTCACTTCTCATAACTTTAGATTCACATTTTCTGTTTCTTTACTTCTCTGGTGTACATTTTGAGTCAGGTGTCCAGGTCTGTCTTTCTAGTTATTAACTCTCTTCTGTGTTTCATTGAACCCATATAGTTTTTATTTTAACAACTGTATATTTTATACTGGAATTCCTGTATATTTAATCAAAATCTTATTCTTTTTGATGAGATATGTTCTTTTGGTTTCTATTCCTTTTCTATCTCATTGTATATATGTATTTCAAAGTCTTCTTTCATATCAAGCTGTTGTCTAATTCTTCCATTTGTTGCTTCTGTGGCCTGTCATTACTGGTGGTATGTTTTGGTATTTCAACTGTAAATTCGTCTTTACTGACAGTGACTTTCCCTGGGAGTCCTACATGGAATCTTAAAGGCAACCTTATGGGTTAATCTGTATTTTCTTGTCTGGGTCTTTCAGTCTTCATGAGTGCATGCCCATTTTGAAGTTAATTCCTCACATCATGGAGGAATGTCCTTGGAACTCCACTCTCAGTGATTCATGCTTCTCTTTTGAATGTTGGCCCCCGCACAGTGAGCAGAGATACTCTGGGCTTGTTTTCAAGATGTGCATCTTCTGGGCCTCTGGTTCCATGTAGGAAACTTGGTGAGGGTTTCCCCTCTTGCATGGCCCTGTCAAAGCTGTTCTCAAGATGGGCTGCACATTGGAACTGTCTGGGAGCTGTGGTATCCTGAGACCTGGACCTGTCCCCTAGAGATTTTTTTAAAACTCCCAGATGATCACAAATGTACATCTGAGGATAAAAATTATTGCCTAAATAGGCAGGTGCCCAGTTTCCCCAGTTTCAATTTTTATTTACTTTCAAAATTCTTTTTTGTTCGATGTGTTACATTTAGCATTTTTTTTTCAGTTTATTTTTTCTTTTTCCAAGGAGGAAGGAGGAATATCTGTATCTACATCTCTATATATCTATATGTGTATGCATCATTTCAGGTTATCATCCTCATCAGAAATGAGAAATACCAAATTTTAAGCAGCATGCATAGATAAAATGATTTAAACAGAAGTTTTCTAGCAGCCTCCCTGGGTTATTGAATTCTTCAGTGGTTTTTAATTTCTCTGCAAAAGATAACTCTTTTTCCAGTGCCCTCCCCCCGTCATTCCTTTCAGCATGGATGCTTATCAAATATCTTTAATTAAAATGAATTTATAGTGTAGGCTGGATTTGAATTAGTGGCATTCTCTGCTCCTTTGTGATACAAATATTTGAATATATTCTGTAGCTGGAAAATATATTCCAAAATATGTGAAACTTTGGGAGTTATAAACGGACTAAGATTTTAAATGCCATGTAAGAAATGATAGAAATAGGTTTTAGGGGGATCAAGTAGTCATTCAAAAATCAAGGTGAAAAGAAGTGGTATTTAGAGGAGAGGTAGTTATAGCTGATTTAAGAAAACATTAGATGAGTATGTTAATTTACTTGACTGCAGTAATCATTTCACTCTGTTTATGTATATCAACACGTCATGTTGTACATCATAAATACATATAATAAGAAAAGGAAGAAAAGATATTTGATGTAAAGATGATTTTGGAAGTGAAAAGGGACTGTTTTTAAAAGGACTCTGCAAAACACCCATGGGTTCAATCTCTAATACAAAATAAATAAATAAACAAAAATTTAAAGTTAAAAAAATAAAAATTCAGTTTTCATGGTTAACTTTTCTCAAAATCAAAGTAGGGCAACTTAAAGAAATGTTTTACTGTGTAAGGTTTAGTTTGTGGGGGATATAACTGTCATTACCTGCTTCAGTGACCCTTTTATAAGGGATTGAATTTAAAAGGAATTAGCTCTGTTTATTGCCCTTATTCAAAATATGCTTGCAAAACTTTAGACTTGACTCTGGTCTATGCTGGGCTACATCTGCATATAATTGTAACTGTAGACACTTGCGTCCCTAAGAATGTGCATCTGCAAATAATTGTACTTTTAGTTGCCAACGCACAGGATGGGTTTTAGGCTGTGCCTCAACGAGAATAGTGGAGAGATGAAGCAATTATCTGGATAATTCAAGCCAAAAAATAAGAATACCCCATATTATATCTTCAATTTTCTGGATATTTCAGTTGAGGGGATGTTTTGATTAAAATCATCTGGGTAATTGCTTGAGTTTTCCACTTCACTCTGTTGGTGTAAACACAGCTGTTGTATGATTGACAACTTTAAAAAAACCTCCCTTTTGGAAATAACCATTTTGCAAGAGCTTGACTCTTGCTTAGGGATTGTGGACTTCAGCTCACTTTTTGGCCATATTACTCACTGCTTTCCAGTGAGAATGGCTGGGTAGCTAGTTGTTTCTTCTATTCTTGGTGTTGAAGAAACTTCTTTCTGAATCTAGTGATATTTCTAGTTCATCTCTAGGAATCAGTGGGACAATAGTCCAGCCATTGCTACCCAATTCTGCACATAACAGATACAATTCCCACCTGTGCCTAAAAATCTCAAGTAGCATGACAAATAGTTCCATGTTTAGAAAAATATCCAATTTGACCATCCCATCAGTTCCAGATGGTACCTGTTCCTGATGAATCTCTGTGTATTGCCAAAGTGGAATCTCAGCCAATGCATTTTAATTCCTTTCTCAAAATCATCTGCATCGTGTGGCAGTAAGTATTAATACTTATTGAATGCAGTTTGGATCAGCTGTGATGCTAATGGGGTGAAGGGAGACAATACAGAGCCACTCAGCTGGAGGCTTGGGACACCCTGCATTCTGCACCAGAATGAAGAACTGTGAAATTGTGTGGTTGCGATTTGTTTTGACAGATTTGGTTCTCCAAGGCCCCTCTGTTTTCTCAGTCTCTTCCAGGCAATTTGAAATGCTCACAGGCTAGTTGGAGGAAAGCATTGGGACCATGAACCTCTTGGTGACAGGTTCTTGGAAAGGTGCAGGGTAGTTTTCTCCCTCTGTTGTTGATTTTAAAAGTTGTTTAGGTTCTTCTGGCAAAAGGCACTTTCACTGATATATGAGAGTATTGTTTTGGCAAAAAACACTCATTTTTAGAAATCTCATGAATTTAGAGATTTTGCATTATGCAGTGTGTGAAAACAGGTATATCTTAACTATGGGCTTATTTTTGAGGATTGTGTGCCATTTCACTAATCTGTTGAACACTTCAGCACGGTGACTGGGAGCTCAACCTCTGGATCAGAAGGTTTGGTTGCAGATCCCAGCTCCACAAGCCTTAGATGGTCATCTTAACCTCCCTCAGCCTCGGGTTCATTATCTGCGAAGTTCTTAGTTGTGACAGCCTTACTGTCTTGAAGATTAGAATGCCTACTGTCATCCCCAAATACAGTGATCTTGCTAAGGCTAGCTGACATTCATTTGGTCCTTTCAACCTGCAGACATTTGTTGAGAGTCTGCTGGGTGCCAAGCAGGATATGGGTGCCGGGTTGCAGAGGTGCATAAGGCTAGTGTCCCTCCTTCAGCTAGTAGTGTGGGGGGTATCAGTTAAGGAAGTTTGTGCTGGTTGGTTAACCGTGGTGCGGGCAAGTGGATAGTGCAGGGGGTTTTAGAGACATAATCCTTTCTAGTTTTTCCCACAGCTTAGAAGGCCTTCTTTTCACTCTACCTGTTGTATTAGATGGCCCTGAAGGACATGAGTTCAATATGATCCATTGACCCTTCAGATTGTCTTTTAAATAAATGGTGGAACTCCAACCCTTGAAGGAACCAACTCCATGTCAGAAAATACCTCTCGGTAAATGTGGTTTTATTACGGTGTGTGAGAAATAAAATAGTCATTGGGTGCCAGAGGAGTTCATCTGGATTTTTGCCATGTGGGGAGGTGGGTGGGCAGCCTCTGAACTGCAGGAAGGGGGATGTGATGGGGAAAATGGTGTGGTATTGGGAATCTCCTCCCCCAGTAAGAACCCCAGCAGAGAGGTTCAGTCATGAAGGGAGGAAGAGGCGGGTGCCTTGGTTCAGCTGAGGAGAAACAGGGGGAGCTTTGTCCTAAAGATTGGAGATTATAGCAGCTGCTCCCTAAAACTCAAAAGTCCCTTGGATTTTATTGGTGTCCTGACAAACCAGATACAAGATTTTAGCCCTCGATGGTTTCCCTTTTTTTTTTTTATCAAAAACCATAGGGAAATGGGACACCACCTGCTTGTCAATACCCTTTTCCTCCTCTCTCAAGTGCTGTGATTTCCTGGACCTAGTTAAGCTCCGAGGACCAGGTTGTGACCTTTCAGTTCGGTGATCCTTGATTCCTGTAACAAGGAGCCATTTAACAGGGCTGTATTGTACAACACGTTCAAAATGGCTTTGATAGTTTGGCTCAGAATTTAATTTTTCAAAAACTTTAGTAAATCCCAGGAGACTTGGCTGTCAGTTTAAGGCTTTTGTTGTTACTGTTAGATTTTTTTTTTTTTAAAAACCCAAGTATAAGTTATCTTTTAATGAAGATCGGCAACCTTCTTTTGTTGACGATGATACTTGTCTATTGCAAGATAAATCATAACTTTAATTATTCTGGTGGCATGGGAAGCTACTTTTTAAAAAGAATTTCATTCTAAATGTATGACAGCCTAAATTAGTGTTTAGGAAATACTGAAAGAAATTCATCGTTAAGTTACATTTTTATCTTCCACCCTATCAGGCTTGCTTTCTTTAATTGAATGTTATTATTTTGGACCTCATAATATTTGCTGTGGGTAAAATAACAATAACTCATTAGATTCACTGCCTGAGATCAATAAAAAAATTTCCATTATTTATTTTCCCAAAAGACCTTTAGACACTGCACTTGCAGCTTAGTAGAAAGGAAAGGGATTTTGTAATGATTTACTTTAAAAAGATTTTCACCTCTGATATGTATCTGCCAAAACCCCACTAGAGTTGCACTATAGAAATAATAATTATAAAACAGAAATGCTAAGCAATTATTCTATCATGATCTGCATCTTGACTGTATATGAAACCTGAGAAATACAAGGCACAGAAAGCCTAACAGTGTTTAGACACAGGTTTGATTGGACAAAATTTATCAAGATGATGTGGCACGAACAACCACAGATATAATAAACATTTTTAATGGAAAATCCACAAATCAAGATGAGTATATTTTTGGTCCAGCTGATATCTCTCTCTCCTTTTTCTCTCAAAACACCTTGATAAAATGCATTTTCTAATTTGCATTTAATTTATTAATATAGCTGATCATGTTGAGATTTCTATTCTACATATTTCAGTATGAGCCCAGTGGAAGGAACTGAAAAGCAAACATAGCTTTCGAAGCTTCTCACTTGAGAGGAATTGCAAATCCTAATTTTGTAGCTAGCAAATGAGCTTTCGGTAAAAATTATAGATTTTTTTTTTTTGTATTGTAGTCTTTCAAAGGAATGGCCATTGGTTTTGTATAGTTGAAAACTTAAATAGTTAAGACTTAATAGCTGAAACTTAAATGTGGAGGAAGATATTTAAATATTCTGTCTCAGAAAATCTGTCACATCGCATAGATTTTTAGGTTAAGTGAATCAGATTAGAATAATTGCGGAGAACATTATTCCTTCATTGAGCAGATTACAACCAATTAAGTCGTAATTCTGAGCCCTTGTTAAATAAATATCTTATTCTCCATCACGAGGGTGAAGTGTCAGGGGAAAGACAGGTGTGCATTTTCTGATCAGTCACCAGCTCGCCAGAAATACCACGTGTGTATGGAACACAGTGTGTGGACAGGAATGGTCTATGTCACGTGTAAATATCCGTGACAGGCACTCCGGGGCACTTGGGCCGGCAGGCCTTCCCTGTCTTTGGAGGGCTTGAAGGCTGGGGTCAGGCGATGAAGTTTGCCTTGTTCTTCCAACACTTACAAGCCAGATGAAGTAAACGTTTCAGATACCTTGCGAGGTCACCGGGAGGTTACCGTGCAGGCCGCCTTCCCCAGAGTCTGCCACGTTGAGAGACATGGCTTTCCTGTTGTCAAAAGCTGCTCCATTCAGGCAGCTGCTCACAAAAGAGCCTGCAAAGAAATCCGCTGGGTTTGCGTGCACTTCATGTTGTATATAATTCCCGTGTTAATTTATTGGAAGGCTGAGCCTAATGTAAAACACAGTGTGAAAACCAGGCTCCATGTGTCAGCTGTATGGCACATTTGGAAGGAGTTGAAGGCATTCAGGAGGTGTGCCTTGCTGAGGAAAATCAGAGCTGTGAGCCTGGGAGTGGGGAGTGCAAGTTGGCCACCTAATCTTCACTGATGTGGCCTTGTGAAGCCTGGGGAGGGAGGCACAGGTGTTGCTTACCCCCAGGAGCCCCTCTGTGCTTCTCCTCTGTGACCTTGTTGTGCAGAGCTTTGGGGCTTTTGGCCTGCAAAGGGGAAGTTTGCATCCACTCGAGGACGTCCTTTATCCAGGAGCTGGTTAGTCTTAAATGAATGCCTGGGGATCAGGCAAGGTTTGGCAGAAGGTTGAATGACTGAGAAGGTCCTTGTCCTACTGCTTGGCTAATACACAGAGGTGGATGCATGAGGATGCAGATAGCAAGAGAGGGACAAAGAAGAACAATCAACCAGTGAAGGACAGGGGAAAGAGTATAGTTTCTCTTCTTGCTTTATTTTATTTAAATTTTTTTTTTGCCACTGATTTGTTGATTCATTAATCTATTCAAGTGTCTATTGAGTATCTCTGTGTATCAGGCCTTGTGCCAGATGGTAAAAACAGCTATTTGCTTAAGAGCTTGTGTTGGAACCTAACCAATCGCAGTTGAGTCCTTCCTCTGCCACGTACATGTGGTGTGACTTTGGACAAACCACTTAGCCTCTCTGAGCTTTAGTTTTCTCATTTGTAAAATATCATAACAGAACATCTATATATCAAATCATATCTATATATCCTCTATATATCATATCATATCATAACATCTATATATCCATAGACATGGTTAAATCTTTTATGGTTCAGCCAGTGGAATGGAATACTATACAGCTGTAAAAGTATGAGAGAGCTCTCTATGTGACAATCTCCAGCAAAACTAAACATTTCAAAGGGCAGAGCAATTTGAATAATATGGAGGCTTATGTATACATAAAGAAAGTCTAGATGGACATATGAGACACTAATATAGGGAAGAATAGAGTTACTTTATACTAGGTAGAGGGGAGTGAAGGCAGGGGAAGGGGTGTGGGGGTAGGAATGATAGTAGAGTGAGACACATTATTACCTCATGTACATATATGACTGCATGACCGATGTGATCCTATAATATGTCTAATCAGAAAAATGAGAGATTACACTCCATTTGTGTATGACCTATCAAATGTATAAATGCATTCTATCATCATGTGCAACTAAGTAGAACAAATTAAAAATCAAAAAATATATAGGTGAAGGAGGTGTGGGACCTTGTGGCACAGAAGTGGAAGGGAAACTTTTCACTGTATCTTTTTTGGTTTTTGAAACCTATAAATATGTTACCTCTTATAAAATCATAGGGTAGCTTTGAAAACTTGTTGAATTTGCAGAGGATTCGGTGAGATAGTGTACCTGCAGTTCTTATTCCAAGACATGGCTCCAGAGGAGTACTCAAGCTGTTTTTCCCAATGTTATTGTGGTGGTGCATTTGAAACAAAGTTGCATAGAAAAAGGCAACGCTTCCTGTTGAGTGGAGAAGGCGGGAGATGGCTGGGTGTAAACAGTGTGGGAAGCGGGGGAAGGTATAAACTGTCACAGGATGGCAGAGGAGGCTGTACTTCAGCATTCTGGGGGAAGACAGGGAGTCTCCTGAGCCTGGTGACCACTTACACCTTCTGACTTACTTTCCTTCTTCACTTCCGTTCCTGCTTGACTAAATGTGTTCTTTAATGCTGACAGTCACTCCTTTAATCCTAACTCTGGTCCCTTCCCTCATGTGGGAGACATAGTGTGTGCTCAATTTGTATCTGTATCAGGGATTTATTCAGTATTTTTTGATCCGTTGCCTGCTTTTTGTCTTTTGTTGTTGTTGTTTCTGGGTCTGTTTTTTCTCAGATCTCCTGCCCCCTGGAAGCAGGGACCATATTAATTTAGATTTTTCTTCACAGTGATTTGTCCTGATTTGGTAATTTTTGTAAATACGAGACAGCATACGTTTTTCTCCTTTTGTATCTGAGAAGATACTGGCAACCCCCTTTGGGGGCATGGAGGGGAAATTTTCCACTTCAGGCACCTTTTCTACTGAAAGGGACTCCTTGTTTCCTCTTCTGTGGTTCTTGGCAAAGACCTTGACTTCAGGGCCTCTCATAAGTGATTAGGGCAGAGCAGAGTTGGCGGTGGGGACAGTGGGTGCCCAGTGGGTGCCCAGTGGGTCCCTCTTGGGCACCATGGGTTGGGGTTGTTATCCTCAGCGGGCACTAGGGGGCGCCCACGCTCACGGCCAGTAGGTTAAGTGTAACAAATGCCCAGGCACAGGTAAATTCTGATCGTCACAGGTGTGGCTTTTGCTGCTCCCATCCTGGGACTCCTCCCTTGTCCCTGACCTGAAGAGCAGAGTGACGGCTCTCACAGAGGTAGGCCATGTTGTAGCCTGCTAGGGCCACCATGAAGGTACTGCAGACTGGGTGGATGGTCAGACAACTGCAGTGTATTGCTCTCAGCTGTGGAGGCTGGGAAGTCCAAGATCAAGGTGCTGGCAAGGCAGCTATCATTCTGAAGCCTCTTCTCTGGACTTGAAGGTGGCCACCATCTTGCTGTGTGCCCACATGACCTCCTCTTTGTCTGGGCTTTGGGGAATGAGAGACAAGCTCTCTGTTGGCTCTTCTTATGAGAGCACTGATCCCATTGTGAAGGTCCCACCCTCATGACCTCATATCACCCTAATTATCTCCCAAAGGCTCCTCCTCCAAATACCGTCACCCTGGAGGTTAGGGCTTCAACATGTGACTTGTAGTGGGGAATGTGAATGTCCAACCATAGCAGGTGAGATGGATGTTTGTCAGCTCTGCAGGGGGACAGCAGTTGGGGTGAATTATGGTGGTCTCCCCTTCTCATGCAGTATGGTGAAGCCACAGACAGGGTCTTCCTGGGGCATGATGTATTCTTGTGCAGGTGTAGGTGGCCCTTGGTTTAGGACACCAGCAAGGTGTTTGGATAGCCAATCAGATGTCAGTACCTTTTTATTCATGTTGGGGAGAGAGCAGGTATGCACCCTGAGATTGATTTCTTATGAAAAGAAACTTGTAGATCAGAAGAAGAAACTAAATAGCTGGGGACCCTCTGGCTAACTGTAGGTTTTTGGGCAAGCCATAGTGGCTGTTTTAGTGACACATAGTCTTCCCTTTGACTGGCCTTGGCAAACGAGCTCCAGGTATGTCAATTGGTTTGGTGTCTGCTTGGTGAGAGAGGTACAGATAACCTCAACCTGGTGAATCTGGTGCTCAAACTGAGTTTCCTAGCTCTGTCGCACATCTGTGGTGTAGGCCCTGAGTAACGTATTTTTGTGTGTATATAATGTAACTTACACTATACAGTATTTGTTTATAGTTAAGGGACATGAGAAGGCCACATGCACTGTGCAGAGCCATTGAGTCATCTGGGGGCCAGTGATGGGGTTTATGGACCCACATTTATGAAGAGTTCGCTAAATTGGACCCAAATGAATGGACCTCCCTAGAGTGAGCACTCTGTTGCTCTGGAGCCTGAGGTTAAGCTATGCATTGCAGGTTCAGAAACACCTGTCCCAGGTAAGAAAGACTGACTGTTGCTTGGGATTCCAGGCCCTGTCTCCACAGTCACTGGAGCTATTTCCTTTTTATGCTGGTCCCTTTATTGCACTAGGTCTCTGAGATGCTGTCCAGTTGGGAGTAGGATTGACCTGAGCCAGCAGAGAATTGAATGGGTTCTCATAGCTGGAAGCTCTTCCAGGTACGTGAGAAGTTCCACTGGAGGGTACAAAAAGGCAGCTTGTTGTAGGCATTTTCCTCAAAAAGGAATGAGAAAAACAAGAGTTGGGTAGTCTGAGCTCCGGCTTAGCACAGGAAGCCTGCATTTATCAGGCTTGTAAATACAAGCATGGCCTACCTTCTCCAAAGAGTGGAGAGATTTAAAAGGCTCATTCAACCCAAGGGCTGAGGAAAGAGACAAGAGGAGCCATATCCAAAAATGAATCGATACCCAGCTGCCCTTTCCTGACGTCCATGGCAAGGAACATCGATTATAGTAAATGACAGAGTCTTCCCCAAAGCCGTGTTCAGTGGAGTCTAAGGGAAATCATTCTTTTATTTTTCCCTTTTATGTAAGATGGGTCTTTGTACATAATTTGTGTTGGGGGAAAATGGAAAATCAAGTATGTGTGTTAAAACAAAAACAGGCAAAGTATTTAAATCACTTGGTTTTAAAAGAGTTGGGCAGAACAAATGCCCTGGATGAGCAAAGTGGCTGATAGATTGGGAGCTGCTGCTGCTGATGGGTCTGGCCCTGGGTGAGGTGTGGAGCAGGGACAGGTGACAAGGGAGGAGACAACTCCACCTCCAGGAGACTTCTGGTCTCAAAGAGAGTGTCATAGAGAGGGCAGCAAGCCATGGATGCTTCGAGTGAGGGGACCTGTATCTGGGCCAGAGCAGCGTCTGCCCAGGGTGTCTGTGGCAGGGAATCATTAACGGGGTGGCTCTAAGATTTGGAGGGTCAATCCTGGGAACTCTCTCAGGTGGGGAATCGTTTATTTTGATAAGCTAACACACTCCCAAGTGTACTCAGAAAATTGACTAACTCAATTAAAAACAATCGTAACTTTTAAATAACAAGAGTGATCTAATGGTGACTCTGTTACAATTCTTGATTTAGTCCTGAACTTAAAAATAATTTGTTCTTTGGCCTGAACTAGCAATCTCTAGAGCTGGAGATCTTGGTGGCCCCTGTGAAGGGTTCCCAAGGCAGAACACCACTTGAAGGGCTTCCCAGCAGTTGTCTCTGAAGGGACTTCTCAAAGATGGGACCTCAATCTGGTGACAACACTCAGCTGGAGACCCTGGGAAGATCTGAAGCCTTGGGACCCTGGGATTGGAGGCTGTCACATAAACCTCCTGATTACTTTTTAACACCTTTGAGGAGTTTAATGATTAAAATGTGTTCCACTTCAGAAAACTTCAGAACAAGCTGTAAAATGTAATTTGCAATCCTCCTTTTCTCTATATCTATGCCGAATGTGGTGTTTAATTACTCTATAATAGCTTTTTGTTCTGGTGATTCGTTACAAAAATAGACAAGTCCTTTATCATCATTAAACACCAGGATTAGTATTTTTTTTTTTTTAAAAAAATAGGAATCACTTAAATGTCTTAAAAGGTTTGGAGAAAAATGGCAGAGAACTCTTTCTTTCCCCCAGGTATGAAATTTTCAACACAATGCCTTGATATTTACAATAAATGGATTCATTCAAATGGTGTATATTTAAAGAGAAGTCAAGGCACTAAAATACTCATCTCTTTAAATCACCCAACAGCTATTTAAGACAAGCTCCTGGAGGGCTGCCAGATTTCATTCTGTAATGTATATTCCCCAGGAGGATGGAATCACGTGCTTTTGCTCACATTATTTTGGAACAGTATGGAATACATTTAATTTTTAACCTGTTTATTGTAGCATGGTCCAGAGTCCAGCCGTCCAGGCTTGCATAGTTTGACATGATGGGACAGCCCTGTTCCCTAGAACTCTGGTTTGAATTGTCAGGTTCTTCTTTGGAGAGAAGAGGAAAGAAAGGAGTTCCCAGGTTGTGTCTCCCCTCTTTTCTTCTCTGTCCTCTCCACTTTGGGCTCCCAGTTTGATCCCGGTAATAACATCCAGTTGTCCACTATGGACATAGCCACATTTTAAGGAGATTCTTCTGGAATAGTCGCCTTGGCAGAAGGAAGTGCTGTTGATTCACAACCCGGTTGGATCCATTTTAAAGAAGCCTGTGTGCTGAGGTCTTGATTTAGGTGTTGTGGAAATATGAAGTAATGCCTGTCACAGGGCATTAGCTTTTATATTGTAGTTAGAATTTAAATTTATGGGTGTATTACAACAGATTATTTTTCTTCACTAAGCAGGTGAGTTGGGAGAAGGTTGGCAGCTGTTTTTAGTTAAGATGAAAGAGAAAGGTCTAGAATTTGGGAAAGGGAAAAAAGGAACACTTGGGATCACTGGGAAAGGAAAGCATTATTTAATCAATGTAGCGGTCAGAATAGGAATCTTTACCCAGATTTACCCAACATAAACACCTTTAAAGCATGCTTTGTACCAATTATGTAATTTGAATCCATAGTGTGATGCAAATCATCTGAGAAGCACTCATCTCCATTGATGGATGATACAGAGGCACAATTTCTGTTATGTGTGTAAGTCCATGACATTGAAACATAACACTCTAGAGGTAGATGTGACTTGGGCCACTATTTAGTTCAACGTTATTATTGACATGCCAGGAAGTCAAGGCTCAGGAAGGTCTTTTAACTTGATTCATGTCAAGAGTCCCAGTGAGTGAAGAAGCTGGAACTCAACATGTAGGCTGCCAGACCTTGGTGACTCTTGGAAAAAGTCCTTAGGAAGGTCATAGGCCTGGTTGGTGGCTTCTCAGGGACACATTGCCTGTGCCCATCCTGTGTCTTTTTCAGGAACTGCCTTAAAGCATATCTGGAACGTATTTACTTTCCTGATAACAAGTCTTCCTGACTCCTCAGGAAACAAATTTAAAATATATATAATAATATTTTTAAAATAAAAAATTAAATCCAAACTTTCCTAATCTCCATCCTCCTAGTCTTTGCCAATGTGTAATCTAGCCCTGTTCTACCTTTCTGGCTTCCTGTCCATTTTCCTTTCTCTTGAGCACACAAAGATGCTCCATTGTGTTAGTCATTTTTCCATTGCTGTGATAAAATACCTGAGAAAATCAACTTAAAGGGGGAAAGATTTGTTTGGGCTTTTGGTTTTGGAGGTTTCAGTCCATGGTTACCTGACCATATTGATTCTGGGCCTGTGATGAGGGAGAACATCATGACGGGGAGTGTATGATGGAGTCAAGTCACTTACCTCATGACAGCCAGGAAGGAGAGAGCTGGTGGGAAGGAAGGGGCCAGGAACTCTTCAAAGGCACATCCCCTGGGTCCGACTTGCTCCAAGTAGCCCCTACCTCCTACAGTTGCACCACCTGATAGCACCAAAGGCTGGCACCCAAGCCTTTAGCAGAGGCCTTTGTGGGGGCATTTCAGACCCAAACCATAGCATCCATCTGTCCAGAAATGTTCTGTGTTTCTGCATCCTGCTTCTACTGTGTGTCTCTCCTCTGAAGCTTACTGAACTAATTGCTGTGGTTACTGCTTCTTTCTATAACACTTTGCTGATAGCTTTGATAAAGTACTTATTCTCTTTCTTACATTAGTGTGTGTGTGTGTGTGTGTGTGTGTGTGTGTGTGGTCAGTCTCAGTTTCCTCAACTCTAAAATGAGTTCTCAGTTTTTCAGGGATGCCATGAGAATTAAATAAAAAAAAAATGCATGTGAAGTGCTTGGAATAGGGTAGGCATTCAGGAAATGGTGGAGCTAAGAACCAGCTAAGGTATCAGGGATCACTCTGGTGAGGACAAGGGATTTAGACAGATTTGTAGGTTCTCAATTATCTTAGTTGCTATTTGATGATGCCTTTTGGGTTGATGAGAGTAAACAGTGACTGAGACCTTCAGAAAGTTGGAAGATGAGTAAGTCATTTCTGTCTTAAATGAATGGCTTCATATAATACATACAGGTCAAAGGAAACTCTTTGGGAATCTAGACTCAAAGATACATTGGGGACTTTCTCAGAAAACTTTCCAGGAAACCTAGGGGAAGGGCAGTCTTCTAAGACTGGGGCCAGGTAGGGATGTCAAGCCCTATGCAACAGCCTCCTCTCCAATGTAATTATTGATCTCAGGTAAGACAGACTATTCTCAGACAACTCATCTAAGGAAGAAGAAGAAGGACCCCCATTCATTCCTCCAATGGCCCAGCCCACTGAGTCTGAACACTGCTTAAAACAAATTCTTCTTAGGGGAAGAACTGATTGTCCACAGAAGTGTAGGTCTATATTTTAACCTAGGAGGAAAGCTCCCTCCAAATATTCATGAGCCACTCCAGGTATTTATTCTTGGTTCATGTTTCATTTTTTTTAACTGAAATGACACTGCACTGGTCACTTGGCCTCATTGCCTGACCATTCCACTGTTTGTGTATAACTAGTCTATTAATTTTCTATTGGAGCTGCAGAAAATTACAGTGACTTAACCACTATGAAATTATTAGCTCTCAGGCCTGCAGTTAGAAGTCTGATGTGCTCGCTGGGCTAACGTCAAGGGATCAGCAGGGCTGGCTCCTTCTGAAGCCCCTGAGGGAGAATCCATTTCCTGGTTTTTTCCAGCTTCTAGAAGCCACCTGCATTTTTTGGCTCCTGGCCTCCTTTCCCTATCTTTAAAGTCAGAAACAGCATCTCTCAACACTTCTTCCGCCATTACAACTCTCCAGGGAAAGGTTCTCCACTTTGAAAAGGATTCATGAGATGAGGTTGGATCCACCTGGCTGACCCAGGCTAATCCCCAGTCTCTTGATCCTTAATTTACTCTCACTGGCAGAGTCTCATTTGCCATCTGAGACTCAGTTTATACTCCCATTTGCTGGATTAGAGGTTACAAGGATTAGAACATGGCCATTTGGGGAGGGCCATTATTGTGCTCTCTGGAGACAGAGAAGGGTTGGAGCCCCTGGCCATCTTTTGAGCCATCCTGGTTAGTTCTCTAGGCGTTCCCAGCTAAGAGATTATGAGGCACCTTTAAACCTCTGTTAGAGGCCTCCAGACCTTTGGTGGCCTGCAGACACATTGCCATCGTAATGCCCTTTACTTTCCAAATCTCGCCACCTAGAAGCCAACTGAGTACTGGCTCCCAGCTGGGTAGGTAATGGAGTGGTGGGAGGAGAGTGGGAAATGAGAGCTTTGGTCACCCAGGCCTGAAGAAGGCCATCTAGACATGGCCATGTTACAGCCAGTTCTTTTGAAACTTTAAGTCAGGTACATTTTGTAACAACTGCTATAATTTGAAGATGTCTCAAGCCACAAACTGGCCCCAGAAGGAGCTTTGTTCTTTACAGCACACTTTGCCCGCTACACAGGCCCTTTAAAATAAGTTGATGGGCTCTGACTTAGGAACATCTTGGAGGGCAGAGACCTGGGGGTGGGGTTCATCTCTGCTTATGCCCAGTTGAGTAACAAGCACGGTGTACCATGTACTCTCATTTCCGAGCACAGAGAGGAAACGACTCTAATGGAACAGGATAAGGAATCAAGCACTGTATTTCCCACCTCGACCTGTTGCATGCCCAGGAGAGATTCAAGATCCTGGGATATTTTGTCTCTGCCTCCATAATGCACAGAATGGAGACAATTAAGTGAAAGAAACTCTTCTATTCCAATGCACTGGAAATTCTGAACAATAGTACATTCATGATTTAACTCATCTTGTATGAAAAGAAAGGACTATAGTTCATGTATCTTTTAAAAAAAAATCACTCTAACCTTCTGTTCCTCTAGCACACAGCAGGGAGTGGTGACAGTTTAGTGTTGTGCTTGTTAAGGGCATTAGCTTTGGAATCAGGCGGTTCCAAGTTTGAATCATGCTGGGCCTCTTACCAGCTCTGTGACTCTGGTCGTGTTGCTTCATCTCCACATCTTCTTTCTTAACTCCAAATGCAAGAATGAAAGGGTCACTTGACACAGCATCTTAGGCCCTGGCTGAATAAAGAAGCAACCAGATGGGTTAGTAGGGGTCATGCCTCTTCTGCTTCATGATCATCTTGATCATCAGAACCTACCATGCCTCTCTGGATTTTTTGTAAAGTTTAAGCAGAGCCAGGAATTTAGAGCTTGCTTATGACCTACAGGCGCTGATCTCATTGCCCTGGGCATGTGGATGAAAGGACCTTCAGGAAGGAGAAAGCAAGAAACCCCCTAAATAGTACAGGGTTCACCACGGTGGAGTGAGGGGTCATCATAGATGACACGCAGGGCCCCTTCTGGATGAAGCCCTTTGAGAAGACGTTTCCTTTCTGTGGATGGTGATCTGTCATCTCATTCTGATCTTTAATCATTTAAAAAAAATAAAAACCCTTTTGACCACAAAAGGCTGAGTTCAGGCGAAGTTTTCTGGGTCCGCCTTGTTTGGGAAACATTTGTGCTTTGTCGAGCCTTGGGTATGCCAATATTTTAAAGGCCATGCCGAGCATCTTCCACCCTCATCCAGGGACCCAGCTGGCAGAGGGCAGCAAACAAGGAACCATTTGTGATTCCATAATTCTAGGGCGGCAGGCATTTTGTAACTGCTGAGTGGACTTCAAAGTTAATTACCATTTAGAAGTCTGTATAATATAATCCTCCAAAACACTGAGGATCAGGAAAAGTTTCAATGATTTATTTATTTTTACAGATCAGTACTAGATCCTAAAGTACTTTTAAAGATTAATAGTAGGTCAGTACTATCCAGTTAAAATATAATGTGAACCAAGTCTGTAATTTAAAACTTTCTAATACCACATTTAAAATGTTTAAAAAGCACAGGCAAAGTTAATTTTATTTATAACATTTAATTTTACCCAGTTCATCCAGAGTATTTCAGAATGTAATACAATATAAGGGATTATTAGTGAGCTACTTCACCTTTTTTGCTGAACCAATCTTTGAGATCTGGTGTCTGCTTTCACTGAGAGCACATTATAATTTGGACTATAACCCTTGAGGAGAGGGGATGTGGTCTTTGTTCTGGGTGGAACTTTTTCTGGGCCCAGCATGGTTTCTAGCTCCTGCTTGTGGTTCTTTAGATGGATTGTTCATAGGGTGGGACATGGGGATGCAGTTGGGAGAGACTGGTATGCTGGCTATGGCCCAGAGAGACAGAGTTTATCATTGCTAGTCGTAAGAAATGTATTCATTGTTTCCACCAACTTTATTGAGATATAATTCACCTGCATTACAATTCACCCATTTAAAGTATACAGTTCATAAGGTTTTAGTACATTCGCAAAGTTGTGCATCCATCAAGCAACATTAGAATGTTTTCATCATCCTGGAAAGAAACCCAACTCCTTAGTTGCCACCTTCTCCCTGATACCCTTATTTTCTCCAACCCTGGGTACCCATAGATCTGTTTTCTGTCTCTAGATTTGCCTATTGTGGACATTTAATATGAATGGAATCATATAATACATGGTCCTTCATGACTGGCTTCTTTCACTTAGCATAATGTTTTCAAAGTTCATCTATATTGGAGCATTATTAGTATTTCATTTCTTTTTATTGCTAAATACTCTTCCATTACATTGATATGAAATGTTATATTTACCCATTCATCAGTTTATGGTCATTGAGATTATTTCAACTTTTTAGCTATTCTGAAGAATGCTGCTATGAACATTTGTGTACAGGTTTACATGTGGGCATATTTTCATTTCTTTTGGGCATATACCTAGGAGCAGAATTGTTATATCATGTGGTAGATTTTATGTTTAACCTTTTGAGAACTTGCCAGACTGTTTTGTGAAGTGATTCAAACATTTTACATTCCCATTAGCAGTACATGGAGAGGACAATTTTTCCACATAATTGCCAACACTTATTATTATCTGTCTTTTTTATTATAGCCATCTGTCTCAGTCTGTTTGTGCTATTATAACAGGATACCCAAGACTAGGTAATTCACAAAGAAGAGAAATTTATTTTCTCACAGTTATGGAAGCTGAGAAGTTCAAGATCAAGGTGTCAGCAGGCTTGATCTTATAGTGAGGGCACCTTATTGCTGCATGCTTGGAGGAGAGGACCTTTGTGTGTGGTGCTTGAAAAAATATATATATATAAAGTATGATTGAAATTTTCAAGCTCTGTAATAGGCTGGAATTTCTTTTTTCAGGGAACTCCTGGCAAGCCAGCTGCACAAATCCTTTAAGAAAATGACATTTGCATTTCATGATTTGTGTTGAGCCAGTGAAAAATATCATACAGGTTTAGAAGAATCACATGGTCAAATGAACTCCCCCTTCTTTTTTGAAAGGACCCTTAGTAGATACTGAAGTGACCACATTTGTGGCTTGCCGACTCTTCTTCACAGGGATGACACGGTTCAGCCTGTGGTCCACTCACAGCTGCAGGGTGATTGGTCAGGTGTCTCCTGCTCTTCGGTTACGTTCCTCTTCAGAATGCCTCCTCCTTTGCAGATGAGCCCACCAGTGTGCACTCCTGCCATGCACAGTTGTGATGTGAGATGCTGGAGGGTGGGGAGCCTGTTAGCTACCTGGGCCTGAGAGTGGATAAAGTTGATGTACCACCTCCTAGAAGAAAGACCTGGGCTCTGAAAGGTTCCTGCAGCACCTGTAGTTCAAGTTTGATTCCTTGCTTCCAGCTACCTCCATAAAACACTGGTGCTCATGTGATACAGAGTGTGGGGTTCTGCTCTAAGTGTTAAAGCTTGTTCATGGGCAAACATTGATCCTACTTCCAAAGAAACACCTATGACTTGGAGAAAATGAAGGCTCTGTTGCTAGAGATATCTCCTCATCTCTTTCCCCCTGGGCTGCATCTTTCCATGCTGAGAGATAGGGGTCAGGGGAGTAGATTGGGGACTTGTTTTTGCTTTTGCTAGACGCCTTTGATTTTTGTGTTTTAGCACTCATCCATGTGCACCTTATTCATCAGAAGAAGTACCATTTCCAGGGCACCAAAAGATTTTGTTGATCTTAATGCCATCCTGGAATTTTTTTTTAAAATGTCTGTCCACGTTACCTGCATCTGTGAGCCAGGTGCTGTGTTAGTCTAGCAGCCCCATGTTTTGTAATCTTCACATCATCTCCATAACTCTGTTGTCCCAGGGTCAAGATGAAGATGCTGACACTCAGGGTATCTAATCTTCCCAGTGGCAGAGCCAGGATCCAAAGCGAGCTCTGACTTCAGAGCCCACCTGTGTGCGGCGTGCACCGCATTGCCTCTTACCTGGCGCTCTCCCTTCCCTCCCCCACACCCGCTTGCTCATGACCCCTTGCAGGATGGCAGCTGGCCCACAGCTGCTCAGATCCCTGCAGCTCTGTCATCTTCATTTTGTATTGTTCTTTTTTTCCTTACTCTTTCTTGGAATTGTCATCTTTTCTTCTGGCTCAACGACCTCTCCCCATGTCATTATCTAACTCAAGCCACTGCTGTTAAACTGCTAAAATAGTTACATTTTTTAAAAATAGGAAATCTGTAAAGTTTTTTTTTAGAAGTAGATGTACATCTAGATGGTTTCTGCAATTGGACCCAAGCTCCACAGAGTGCAAAGCTACAGGAAAAAATGTGTTGAGGGGTCTAGTAGCATGGGGAGTATGACACTGAGGGTATTTGGGATGTGGCTTTTCTCTCTGAGACATTTTAGGTTGGGTGAGGTACATGTGCTTGCGCCTTCTTCAGTGTGTCTATTGATCCAGCATTGCCGAGGTAAAGTGCGGCAGAGGGGACGCGTTTGGACTCGGAAGCCAGATGGTGTGGTTGAACCTCAGCTCACTTGCTTCACAGTGACCTCTGACAATTTTCGCTAACCTCTCTGGGCTTATGTTTCTGTATCTTTAAAATGAGGATGATAATAATAGCTATCTTTTTAGGGTGATTGATAGTATTAAGGTTGACTATGTAAAGTTCTCAGAATCGCACCAGATATGTTGAAGTTCTGAAAGCATATTAGTTCATATTAATATTAATATGTATTAATATATATTGCTGTGCCCTAATGTTTTACCCGGGGCTTTGCGACTACAGTGACCATGGCATCCCTGGCAGCATGGTACTGTCAGCTTAGTTGGAGAGAAAGAGAGAGAAAGAAAATAACAAGTGTATATTAGTGCACCCAGGAGATGTGCAGGTCACTTGGAAGAATACAGCAGATCTAAAGATCCTGGTAAAGTTCATTGTGGAACTCGGGAACTGTAAGAGCTTGCAACTACTTTCTTGTTGCCTTTGAAACCCAGAAAGCTTAAATGATTTGTCCAAGTTCATTCAGGTCATTTAGAGTAGAGCCACACCAGAACCTGTACCTCCTGAGGAGTGTACCATATCACCAAACCTCCTCCTGTGAGACATGGGCCTGTTTCATGATGATCAGCAGCTCAGGGTTGGGGGCAGCTTCTCAGGACTCTGGCTTTAATTGTCTCTGGCTCCTAGGAGCTCTCTTGATAGTAATTTGTGCCAAGCCATCAGAATAATGATGATGGCCATTGTCTTCTATTTACTTTAAAGTTGTCCATCCTGATAATGATCACCTGGCAAAGAGAGTTATTCTGCTGGACATTTGTAAATACCCAGTTTGAATTTAAGAGACTAGGTAACCAAGCTGATTGTAAACCTGGATCTCAGACCTGGCTGAGGAGTACATCTGTGATAAAATTAATCAGTTGACTTGAAAAAGGAAATGAAGAGTATGTTTTAGGAACTGTATGTTGGGCAGATGAGTCGGGGGAGGGATGAGAGGTTGATTCAAGAAGGCCCCATAACCTTAAGGGTTTCAGGTGGCTTATAATTTATCTGTAATGAGAAAAATACTTTACCACTGAGATAATATCTTGGGATAAATTTGAAATCACAGGCTGTTATGGATGTGTTTGTGGATGTATGTGAATTGCAGGGAATGAATATTTTTTTCTGTGAATGTAATTTAGCATAGATAAGATGATAAATAAGCTATATGCCATGAGAGCCCATTTGATATAATGTGTGTAATTTTAAACTTAAAACCACCATGTTTTAGAACTGGAAGGGACCTTCGAGATCATCTAGTACAAATTATTCTGCAGATGGAGGAACTGAATTTCAGACAATTTGAGTGGCTTTGCCTATAGTATGAACTAGAATGCAGATATGTAGACTACTGTGTTTGGGGGCTTTTTAGAATATAGGGCTTACTTTTAGTATTTTACCAATAGTGTTTTTCAGTGCCATAATGGAATTTCTCCTGGAAGGTGAGCCCCCTTTTCAGCCCTTTGCATATATGCATGCTTAATAAGAATATCTTGTGACTTCTAGTTAATACTCAATTATGTAAGTTTAGGAAAATTAGAGCAATGTTATTTGCCAGCTTCTGTTTTTTATTTGTGTTATTAATGAGGCTTCTTAGGATTTCTCAGCTGATTCAAATGAATTCAGAGGAAGTCATGTATATGGTGTTCTTTTCAAAGGAAAACATTGGTTGCTAGAGAGATTGAGTTTAATATAGTTTCATATCATAGAGATTTTAATAATGCAGTCTAAAGTATTTGTACATGAATTCATTAAGCCCAGATTAGTCTTATTATAATTACTCAAAAAGTAATTCAATTTAAGAGAAAACATTTTAAACGGATATAAAATACACTGTTAGCTAGGAAGCCATACTGTTCTACTTTATCAGCTCCATAAAGTCCTAGCAGACTTGAACATAACTTTCACAGTATACAGAATGCAATCATAAAAAGTATTATTCCTAAATCTATTTTTTTATGTTCTTTCAGTAGTTAAGAGCTTTATCCCTCAGTGCTAGGAATGAGATATACTAGGGATAGAATATCATAAAAATGCTAGGGACTTTTACTAGCTCCTGTCCCTTGCACTCCCCAAGTCAGTGGATGCTGATGGGTTCCAAGCACAAGACCCAAGATTGATAACAGTGGCACATTCACTAAAAAATGTAGCAGGAAGATGCTTTGGGACTTTTTTTTTTTTTTTTTTTGGTCTTATCCACAAATAAAAGACATTTACTGAACACTGAGTGTCTTCAGAGGTACAATAGTGACAGGCAAAGTATTGGTCTTCATTTCTAACATGATAAAAGGCAAGTGGAGGCTGGAGCAAGGAAGACAATAGGATTTTCCCCAGCACGCATTCAAAACAGGACAGGAGGAAAGGGGAGTGAGATAAAAGGCCTCCCAGCATTAAAGAGTGGGTCAACATTTGGCATGGAGAGAGGCCTTCAGGTTCATCCTTAAAGCTGTCACCAAAACTCACCAGGCTCAGCTGGCTCCTAGCTGCCTGTGCGTGCCTGGAGGAAGCGGGAGGGTCATGGGTGTTGGTTGTGTGGCCACTCAGCTGCCTGAGCTGTCTGGGTTTGGAGACACTGAAAACTAATCACAGCCCCGTGTGGTGCCACTGAGGCCAGGGTGGAGGCGGGTGGTCTGGAGGAGTGAGTGACCCTGGCCCTGCTCCAGCAGCAACAGACCTGCACTGGACAGGAAGGGGCTCTGCTTAAGTGGTTTGGTGTGCTCACACTTTGATTGATTTACTACAACAAAGGAACCCTTTTCCTGCTAGCACCCCACTCCGGGAGCAGAGTGGTTCTCTTTGAACAGGTGCCCCCACCCAGGCCTTACTGATTTTGACCCTTAGTCCACAAGGAGTGTGGCTGGAGGAGGAGCCCCTTAAATGGTGGCCTTGAGAAACAATGGCAGGGCCAGAGTAGGTGTGCATTGCCAGAAGGGTGAGTGGTAGGGAAAACAGAGGCCAGGCCCTGGTTTTCTGAAACATCTGGGTTCTAATCATGACCTCTTCCATTTTTGGTGTTGGAAGATAGTATGTCACTGGATCTCTGATCTCATAGCTTAAGAATAATTCATTTGTAAGGTAATATTTAAGAATTTTGGGGGAGTTTCTTAATGGCATATAGCTACTGAAGAAGGACTTTTTAAATGATTATTTTATTTTAATTAATTTTCCTTTTATGATACTTTTATAGTCCTATAGAAGCAACAGAGGTTTTTTGAACAGTAGTAGGCAACAGTTCCAAGACCTTCCATTTACCACTCATGTGCACTCTTGTAGGCACTACTTCACGTAGTGTCTTTGGTAGTGTACAATTAGCTATTGGTACTGGCATGAGGCTGATGAGAAAACTGAGGCCTGGGGAAGCTGAGTGATTTGCCCAAGATCACACAACCAGACATGGAGCCAGCTCTGACTTTAGGCCCTGGTTGATTTTTTTTTTTTTTTTTTTTTTTTTTTTTTTGGTACTAGGCATTGAATCCAGGGGGTGCTTTACCACTATGCTACATACATTCAATTACCTTGAGACAGGGTTTTGCTAAATTGCTGAGGCTGACCTTGAACTTGTGATCCTTTTGCTTCAGTCTCTTGAGTCACCGGATTATAGATGTACACCACTGTGCCCAACCTATGTCCTAAGCTTTTTGCTACCTTGTTCTGTTGCTTATTATAATAACATTGACTTTCTTTTATAAAATGTATACCATAAACCTCTCGCCATATGCCAAGTGCTTTACATCTGTGATCCTGGTTGTTCTCAGAGGAATTCTGTAAGATAAGTTTTATTATCCTGATTTTACTCAAACAGTTTAACAGCTATACATGGTGGCTACAAAGGTGGCTTCACCAGGATTGAACTGATTAGTGTTTGACTACAAAATCCCTGTGCTCTGTGCTGATGGTGTTGTCCAGCTGGGTCCTCATGATATCTCTGTGGCAGGGATGAGCTTCATTTTCTCCCCATTTCATGGATAAGAACACTGGATACAAGAGGTTGAGTGATTATCCTAGATTTTTACATGGTAAGGGGCTGGGACCTGATCCCAGGTCATTGGATGCAGTCACCATAACCATGTGGTGACGTGGCACTGGATCATATTTTTGGAAGAGGAGGGATCAACCCTGACTTCCTTGGGAGGCCCACCTGCAGGTTTGGACCTGGGCTTTGTCATTTTAAAACAGCTACTCCAGAGTGCTGGTACTTAATTAGAGGTGGGGCATTGGTGAGCGCCACTTTTCCACATAGAAGAGAAAGCATTCACTTTAATTACAGAGACTGACAGGAGAAGTGTACAGACTAAACTCTGGTTACTCATTGTATCCACCTACAGTGCTTGGTAGGTTTTGACATTTGCGGACAGGGGCAGCTCAGTTGATCTTGAAATTGACTTTGGTTAATGGTGAACCTGACTCTTTTCAAGAAAGCAGCTTTCATTTCAGCTGTCCCCTAGTTTCCTGCCTTATCCTGGGTTAGTTGGGTCCCAGTAAAATTTATAGTGCTTTACTGTAAAAGCACTTGTACTTGAAAAAGAATTTTCCTTCTGTGGCTCAAACCACAGGAGAACTCGTAAGACAGCTGTCTCCCTAGGTGAGACTTCTTAAATGGGAGTTAAGTGCATGCATTTTCAAGAAACTAAACTCCCCTCATATATAATTTAACCTAGAAAAGAAAGCAAAATTGAGAGAGTAGTATGATTACATTGTTTGAGGACTGGTAACTTCACCTCCCCCAGTCTCATGGAAGTCATGCGTATTTTCTCTGTTTGGCATTTCTTGAATGCTGTGGGGTGTAGCCTAAGTGTGTACTGTGATAACAGTGAGGGTTTCTCTAACCATAGCTGTGGACTGTGGGTTGAAATAGTAAATTATTCTTAGCAGACTGAATGGGCAATAAGACAGCCTTCCACTTCTCCTCATAAAACAAAGCAATAGATAAATAAGGAGAGCCAGCCCACTTAACCCGCATGGCTGTGTGCTCTGCTAATTATTAACCCAGGCGCAAGAGAGGGGTTCACCCGGGGTGTAGTTAAATCATTTCTAATCGAGGTAAACACTAGCCATGTGGACAAGTAGCACTCAAGAAAGTTTTTAATCAGCAGCGTTTAGGAATCACCCAGCCTAATTGCCATAACTTATTAATAATAATAAATAATCCAGTCTTTTTATGGCTCCTGTCTCTGGAGGACTCAGTGCATTAAAGATCTCTAGGGTGCGAACCTCTGGGTAGATGTGGGGGGAGGGGCAAGCGTCCTTGCTGCTCATTCCTAACTCCAGAAATTGGACATGGAGGCTAAGAGAGGCAAATCTGAGCTCCTGCTTCCCAATTTCTCCTTCCCCTGGCTGAAGCGGACTCACACATGCCCTTTCATCTATCTCTAGGGCCAGAAGGGCTCCAGGGGGCGGGGGCGAGGGCTGGGGAACAGGCTTTCTTTGTGCACGTGAAGGATGGGGGCTGAGGATTCCTCCCTTGGGAAGTGGGTATGAGCAGAGCTTTGTCTGCAGGAGCTCATTTCCTCTGCACCAGTGTCCCTGGCGTCCTCTGGGCTCAACCTGATTGTGGTTATAGTGGTCACTGGCGACTCCCAGCTCCGTTCTTGTGTGAGTCCCAATTCCTGTAAGGACAGAAAAGATGGCACTTATTCTCAGAGTGACTCCCAAGCAGCAGATGGGAAAATCTTGGTATATATTAAGCCTTCCCAATACCTCCATGGCGTGGGTGTTGGAATATGCCCAAGTCCTCCATAGGGAAAGGCCAGCTCGGAGGATGTCCAGTGATATTCCCCTCAATAACCCTTTGTGTTTATACTGAAAGAGGAATATACCACTTAAATTCGAGCTCCTTTGATTTTATAAGTGACTATTTCTGATGGCTTAGGAGATTGGCAGATGGACACGAACCCCAGAGTAGAGGATGGCGTGAGTATTTCTATGGCAAATATCCTCCAATGTCCACAGTTTTGAGGGGGGAAAATGTAGCCAAATAGCATATAAACTACCTTTTTTTCACTTATTTCGCATTCTCCTATCCACATGCCATTTGAGCCTGAAGCTAGAGAGCTGTTTCAATATGAAAAAGTGAAATTTTAAAGGAAGTACCCAAGTCATTGTTACACAAAGCAAAAAGCTACAACGATGCTAAGAATGGAATTTGCACCACAGACTACAAAGGACTTACATCTAGAGTTTGAATTACAAGAGAACTCATGTGCAAAATTGTTGCAACATTTATACTAGAGTTTATTAAAATTTACATTTGAATAAAAAGTGCCACATGCAAATAAGGCTGAAAAATAATTTTAAGAAATTCTGAAATAGCTTATCCCAAAATCAAGAGTTTTGGGAATAGAAGGTATGAGTAGAACTGTATGCAAATTTGTCTGCTAAAGTGTGAAATATACAATAGAATTGGAAGGAATAAGGTCACTAAATCCCTGCCTGAATTTCTCTCCTCTCTACCCACTGATACTTTACAGTGATTCAAATAAGTACTGAATTTTGAGGGAGGTGCTCCTTGTCAAGAGCCAAGGAGAGAAGGTTTGAGGATTCTGGACGGATGTTGAGACTGGATCCCTATTTGAAAGACACTAATTTTATTTCACTGATGTTTTCAAGGTTTGAAATTTTTGTCTGGATTCATTAGAGGGGAATGATAAATCTCTAATTTGCCCTTTGCTAATAATATTGATGAGCTTTTGTGCTCATTAAGGTGAAGTGAATCTCATGTAGTCCTGGTTCAGTCTCATTTTTAAAATCTTAAAAATTTCTCTTTTATCTGAGATTCAGTTTCCTCATCTGAAAACTGAGGGGATTGGATCAGATGAGGGCTAAGATAGATCAGGCCTCTTTCCTCCCTTCTGGGGGGCAGCGTACCATGCCAGGCAGTTCGAAACCAAAAAGGTGATTAAAGCAGTTTGCTCTTGTCCTCAGGAACTCATGGTCTACATAAATAACTAATTATAATATGAGCTATAATTGCAACATGCACAAATTACTCTAGGAGCACAGAGGCGGAAACAGTGAATTCCCTCTCTGTGGGGATGGATTCCACAGTGGCTGTGACATTTGAAGGCTGAGTGGGAGGGCTCCTCCAGGTGTGCAGGCTGGTCAGAGGGTGGGTGGTTCAGACTCTGGGGTCCAGGAAGCAATCACAGGTGAAACTGGTTTATTTAGGGAGCTGAGCATTCCTGTTCTCAGCCTCTGGGCAATGACAGCTCACTGCTGGGTCAGAATTTGTACTAATAATGAATTACCAAGGCTAGATAATGCTGTGCAGCATGTATGATTAGCCCTTGGTACCTAAGGGATTGGTTCTAGAATCTCCTGTGCATACCTAAGTCTTATATCAAATGGCCTAGCGTTTGCATACAACCCATGCACATCTTCTTGTGTACTTTAAATCATCTCTAGATTGCTTATAATACCTACTGCAATGTAAGTGCTATGTAAATAGTTGTTAGACTGTATTGCTTAGGGAATCACAACAAGAAAAATGTCTGTACATGTTCAGTACAGATGCAGTTTTGGGAGGGGGGATGTTTTTGATCCACAGTTGGGTTAATCTGATCTGCCGTTGAGTGTGGTTGAAGATGCAGAACCCACAGGTACGAGAGCTGGCTATACAAATTAGAGCAGAGTCAAGGCTGTCCTCTAGCTGCACTGTTGTGGCCCATTTACGTCCCAGCTGGCTTTCTTGAGTGTGGGAGAAAGGGTGGTGTTGTGGTGAACTCCTTGGGAATTGTGAGCTTGCAGGCCCTTCCACCTGCACCACAGCCACTGACCTGCGCACACCTTGGGACCCCTCATGAGTCCCAAGTGGAGTGAACTCTGCAGCCACATGTCTTGCAGTCTATTGACTCACCAGGTGCATTCTTCATCTGCACACTCATGGATGCTTGACTCTGCGTGGCCTTGTGGGAGCTGATATTTCAGGTGATGACTGATGGCAAAATCAGATGATATAGTTCTTACTTAGTTTTTAAAATAAAAATAACTTTAGATTTAAGTTCAGATTAAAAATGTGTAAGTTCAGTGGCACATAACCTGTAATCCCAGCAACTCAGGGGGCTGAGGTAGGAGGACCTAAAATTTGAGACCAGTCTTAGGAACGTAGCCACATGAAAAATAAAAAGAACTGGGGATTTAGCTCAGTGTTGAAGAACCAGAAAATAAATAAATAAATAAATGTTTGTTGACATTTGTTGTTAAAAATATTAAAAATAACAAAAATCTTACATAAGATTCAAAAAGACCTCAAATTCCGTCTCTTGAAGATAAACAATATTTCTTTGACAATCATCACAAATCTGTCTTCATGTAACCTTACACATGTACATAGTTACATAAATGGACTCAGGGTTATGTTTCATTTTGCTGTCTAATATTTTCATTCAAAAACAATAAACACTGTTAGGTAACCATTTAAGTGAGTGCATGATAATCTGTTGTATGGACTACGTTAATTTTGGTTTGATTTTCCATTAACAGTTACAAAGGTAATGTCCAGTGTCTTACTACTTACAATACCATGATAAACATCCTCATAGATGTCTTTTATACCTTTAGTTATTTAATTTGATTAAAGTGCTAGAAATAGCATTCAATATTTCTATTTTTATTGCCAAACTATCTTCTGGAATTTTCTTCCCTTTGTATAACCCCAACCCACAAAGCAGGAACTGTCTCCTGTCTGTGTGCTGCTGTGCATGTCCCTGCCAGAGCTCACTCCTTCTTGAAGTTAGTAATTGATAAAGTATGAGCAGATGAGAGTACCTTTGGATTGATTGGGAGGCAACAGAACCAGGACAGCTCAGGTTCACATTGGATATGTCAAAAAGTACTTGGCACAAGTTCAAAAGATGCGTAGAAAGCATTCGTCATGATTCCTGATTGCCAGATATTAAAATAATCCAAATAACCACCACCATTAGAATGGAGAAGTAAATTTTAGTATAATCACACATTAGAATTCTATACAACAGAATGAATGACCACAGTAGAATTCTACATGACCTACTGTGTGATAGAGTAGGAATAAATGACTCCCATAATTGTGTTGAGCAGAGAGGCCAGACATAGAGAAAGTTCATGCTTTATCAGTCTGTTCATACAGAATTCAAAGACAGGCAAGCGTATTTATGGTATTAGAAGTCATGCTTGTGGTTACCCTTAGGGAGATGTTTGTGCCTGCGTGTTTGTGTTTTGGGGGGTAGATGTGGCTTATAACTGCCAAAGTACTTGACTTAGATTAACCTCTCAAATAATTGTCGAAAAAAATCCATTAATATTTTTTCACCTTTCTGGCACACTTTGGCCTGGTATTTACTATGTAGACATAATGTACTAACAAAGCAATGGGTTGTTTTGGAGGGAATTCGTACTGGCTTTGTTCGTGTGATTTAAATACAGAACCATATATTCGTAGGCCTGTTCTCTGTTTATTCTCTTATGTGCCATTATTGTCTTTGTTGTTATTTGTAAATGAAGTAGGCAGCATCGTAGTGGGTGAGGAGAGGATTTTGGAATCAGACAGGCTTGGATTCAGTCTGAGCTCCGCTCACTCCTCTGTGGCCTTGGATGAGTTACTTATACTCTGGAGCCTCAGTTTCCCTAGCTATGAAATGAGAATGATAATAGAACCTACTTTATAAGATTTTTGGTGAAAATAATTGTATTCATGTTAGTAATAATCACCAGTTTTTCTGTGCCTCTGTGTCCTGGACATGTTTCTAAACCCTCAAGACGTGAAATAACATGTCTGATTTCTCCACCACTCTTCCCCACTTTGTGGTTTAGGCAACTTTAAGTAACAGAGTTAGGAGGGTTGATGCAGGCGTCAGACTCAGGCAGTCTCCTTCCCCAGCCTGGGCTCCTGACCACTGCATCCTGAGCTGAAGGAAAGACTATAGGAAGAGTGCTTAGTCCTGAGTCTGTGTTTGCTGATTATCATACTGTCTTTTTAAACATTACTAATATTTTTCCTTCTCTTTCTCCCCACCCCTCTCTCCCCTGTTTTGCTCCCTCCTGGCAGATGTTTTTCAGCAAGGTAAGTTTCACTGCTGCCTGGTTGCTCTGCCATTGGCTGTGCTCTTTGAGTGATGGGGCTTCACCTGCCCTGTGGACGTGTCACACATGGACTTTAGGGGAGGCTATGAGATCAGTGGCCAGGAGTGCCCTTGGCCACCGTGGGCCTCTGCTGTCTGGCCTAAGCTGCTGCTTCTGAACCATGCTTGGGGGGAGGGGGAGAACTGGACAATTGGGGCAGGGATGAAAGGGGGAGGGGGGTCTTTGCCTCCCCAGCAGGGGGCAGGGCTGCTGCAGGGTTGGTGAGAATGGTGAGGAGCAGTGTCTCTGGGAGCGTTCTCAGGTGCAAGAATCCTGTCTCCCAGGACTGTCACATCAGAACCAGCTGCCGCTTGGTCAGGGTTTCCTCTACCAGTGTGGTGGAGATGTCTTTGTTGAGTACCTTCTAATGAAGGTGTGACCTTTAAGGCATCATGCCTGAAAACCTCTCTGACTGAATCAGAGTCAGGTGAGAGTATGTGATGTCAACTCTTTTATGGGTCAAGGTCACGTGTTCTAAGGGAAGCTGGAAACCCAAGCCTAACTCCACACCATGTCTCCCAGTCATAGTTTAGTCCCCACTTAGGATGTACAGCCACCATGATCCTGGATGCAGGACACTCATGGTCATGGCTTCCTGGAACCTTGTCGACACACAATATGGAGGAACTGCCTTTCATCCCAGCTTGAACCAGTGGGTAAAAGCAGCCAGGCTTCACTGTTTGTATTCAAGCTGGGAAACGTATTTGTAGCACACGTCTGCTGCATCTTTCTGGAACTCAAGGCTGACTTAGAATAAAAGAGTCTAGTTTAAAAATATATCCAGGCATTCCATAAATAGCTCCAAATACTCTTGCAAGCTTGATATTTTCACAACTGTTGTTTCACCCCAAACAGGCAGCGCGTGTTCTAGAGAATATCTGCTCTCTGATAGAAGCACAGTTGTGGGTAACAACGAGGGTTCTGTTGTGTTGTCTTTTAAAGAGTCTGGAGTCATAGACCTACTTTTATAAATAATTCATAAATCCCAACAAGCTATAAGTAATAAGTTCCATTTGGCTAGAGACTAAGAGACGAGCAAAATTGAAAAGGTGCCGTGACTGTTCGGGTAATGAAAGTGCCGCTGTCAGGGCCTGTCACTGTAGAGAGTTCTCCTCCTTGACAAATTGGGGGTTCAGTGAGCCGCCCTGGGAGGAGAATTTCTTTTCTCTATGAACTGGAATGCAAACAGCACCCAGCACCGAATCAGTTCTCTCCCTGAAGCACAAAGTGCTTAAGTTGGGGGAGTCTTTCCAGAACATGTGTTCTGAGGCTCCCTGTGAAGAGGGAGAGAGAAGCTTTGTATCAGATCTGACTTCCCAGCACACCGTGGTGAGCATTCACGGGTGTTGTAATTGGTATAAAAAATGGCTTATCAGACTGCCTATGTCAAGTGTGCCTCCTTTTCTCATCAGTCATACCATAGGATTGATGGGATTTGCCTGTCAGTCGCGATGATATGCAGAGCAGAAGTTATAATCATCTACAAATCACTGGCTATTGAGACTTAATGGCGTCTTCCAGAGATGGGAGCCAACAGCTACCCGTGGCCTGGGTGGCAGTGGGTGGCAGTTCCCTTCTAAGATATTACCAGGATTTCAGATGGGGAGAACCGAACTCACCTTTGTGAATTATTTACATGGCTCTGGCCTTGAAGGACCATTTCATAGGGAGACACATTCTCAGACATGATGGCCAGGAGCTCACCAGCTGGTACTCCTCCTTACCTTTGTCCCTGGCCATTCTGCCAAGGAAAATAATGTCCCATATGATGTTCAGCTGGTGATAGTCACATGAGACCAAGACAAAATATTCTGGGTATTACAGACAGATTCTAATCTACTATCTCCAGAGCATTTTTTGGGATTGAAACAGTATGCTGAATTCTGCCATTAACCTAAAACACAGCCACTATGAATTGTACTAGAAATAAGCACGCAGAAACTGTGTGACTTCAAATGAACAGATGCCACTGGGTCGTCTTCTGGAGCCCATCCACACAGTGGCAACTTGGAGCGGCTCTGTCCTCCTGAGCGTGCCCTGGGCATCTGGGCCCTGCTTGTTTTGGCTTGGCCGAGGAGATGGGCAGGTGGGGGAGATGCTGCTTTGCAGATGTGTGCTCTGCCTGCCCAGAGGCGCGCCTGCTTGTCTGCGCTGCTGTGCACGTGGCAGGCAGAAGAGGGGCGCAGGCTTGCAGTTGACAGCATCAGACATTCTTGGAGGAAACAGAAGTTATTTCCTTTGGATTGTGGTATCTTTTATTTCAGTACAGATCAATCTTGCTACAGTAGGTGACAGCGTAACCACTACTGCTGGATTTTTCTCTGCTGTGTCTGCAATGGGAGTGTGTTTTTAACCTGCTCCATGGCCCGTTATTGCTTGATTTGGTTCTTTCATCTATAAATGCCACTTGCTGTGGTGCTCCAACCACAGGATCTGAGAATGGTCAAGGACCAGTAGCCTTTTTACTGGCTCTTTCTAAATAAGAGCTCCCAGGCCACAGGGCCACATTTTCAAGGAGCCTTTATTGACCCATATGCCCCGTTGTCTACAGAGTTCATGAGCCATTGTGTGGCTCTCAAAAATTCCAAAGTGACATAGAGTTGCTCTTCCCCAACATGCAGTTGGAAATACCACACATGCACACACACACACATGCATGTGGTCCTCATTTGAAGTTATTGAAACACCTTTTGATTGCTTATTCATACCATCAACCATGATTCTGAAATGGAACAGAAATGAGCAAATGCTTTGGAAATCAGAGCTATATCATTCAGCAGGGCATATTAAAGCATAAATGGGTGCAGCCTAAAGATCTCACCATTGAGTTAATTCTCTCTGCACGTCCACTGAAGTCTCTGAGACTGAAGAGGTGTAGCCTTCCTCCCTCTCCTGTGCTTACTTGGAACTGGAGTCTGGCTAATGGGGAGATTTTTTTCTCCAGCTCAGGTGATCTGATAAACACAGTGCTTGGCATGTCTATTTTCCAGTCAATAATGAGGTGCCAGGCATTTTCTGGACCTTGAGGACAGTGTTGTGAACAAGATCCCCAAACCACTATTCTCATGGAACATACAGTCCAGAGTGATGCATTTGGCAGCCAAGCATGCACAGAAATTAAGTAAATTCAGAGAGGGATAAACATAGGAACTGTACCAGACTTATGTGTAATGGCTTAGAGGCCACTTCAACTGTCATGGCCAGGAAATGAATGGGTCAGTTATTGGAGGATCTGGGAGAATGGTAGAGGGACATGCAGAGTGCAAGGCTCAGGAGGAGACAGGTGTGGCTGGGGCTGGTGAGCACAGGAGGGAGACATATGGAATGAGGGAGAACGGCAGGGCATCAGATCTGGGGTCCGGGGAAGGAAGTCAGTGGTGGTTTTCAGAAGAATGGTGTGGTCTTTCATGTGTCCTTGTAGCTGCTCAGATACTGCATAAGAATAGTGAACCATACATGAAAACCAGGACCAGGGCTGAGTGCCAAGCAGCTGGGCCTGCTTGCTCCCCATTTGCCTCTGCTAGTGACTGGGAAGATCTCATGCCCATGACTTACACCTCCACTCCTTATGGCTGGCAAGTTATGCTCTTCAAGGACATCAGTGAAATATGCCTGTGTATCTTCAGATTTTTTTTTAAAAAGCCACTACTGTCCAATGCATACATGTATGCATGTGTCCGTTGTATTGCATATTACATAATATATTCTTCCTCAACGCATACATAAATATTACAGTGGACACTTTGTATCCATGAGTTCCATGTCCATGGATTCAGCCAACCACAGATAGAAAAAGTTCTCAGGTCTGCATTGGTTGCATCTCTAGTTAAAGTGTGTAGACTTATTTTTCTTGTCATTATTCCCTAAACAATACAATGTAACAACTATTTATGTAGTACTTACATAAGTAGATTAGATATTTAAGACACTAGAGATGATTTGAAGTGGACAGGAGGATATGCATAGGTCATGTGCAAATGTTATACAGGGGACTTGAGCATCCACAGATTTTGGTTCTTGGAGGGTCCTGGAACCAATCCCCAGCTATTTCAAAGGATGATTGCACATGAAGTAAACAGATACCTCACATGTGCTTCTTAACCTTAGCTGGGTATGGCAGAAAGGAGCAGTAGCAAATTCCAAGGTCTCCAGGGCCCCTACAAAGGAAGGAAGTTTGTTCCTGGGTCTGTGGTCCCTGAAGATCCCATCTCCATTGCCACAGGCAACTATTCCCTGTGTCACCTACTGAGGCCAGGCAGGAGGTTCAGGGGGCAGGCAGGAATTTGGATCCACAGTCAACAGATGCCTGAGATTTTAAAAAGAAGCCAGGATTCTGGGATTATATGCAAAACTTTGTGATTTTAAAAGTTTTTAATTAAAGCTTAAAAAAATTAAGCTACCAGAATGACCTCTGATCTCAGATTGGTGGCCAGTGATCAGTGATCCTCAGTTTTGCTACCAACAGAGTGGTCTTTGCGGGAGGGCTTGGACCATTTGCTCTTGCCCTGTGGTCTCAGTTTTCTCATCTGCAAAATGAGACTGTTGGAGATAGCCCTCACCCTTTGGCTTTCTGCTGTTGCTCTGTTTCGAGAAGTTTTATGTGGATTTGTGTTGAAAGAGTAGAGACATATTCCTTGTGCAGGTTTTGGGTGAAAGTAGGGACCTCCCGAGTGACTGAGAATTGAGGTTGAAGAATGTGATTTCAAAAGTGAAGCCTGCTCACATGGCTACTTTGAAACATTAGCTCTTTCTCACGAGAGTGGATCCTGGAATTCACAATGGATGGCAGTGCTTTTATTAATTTGAAGAGAACAATAAATCATAGTTTGGTTTCCCCTGGCTGAACCAAACTTGTTAATTGTTGGGGTGGGCTTGAGGTGCCAGGGGACCATTGCCATTTATAATGAGCTTGACTTGAGCTCTTTTGCATATTTCAGACTTGCTGGTCAAACTGCTTGAGCAGCATCTTGGGTTTTTCCAACCACTCACTTCCGGAAACCCATCTCTCATAAAGAAAGCTATGACCTCTTAGCCAGAAATTATGGTCCCTCAATGGCTTATATTATGAAATACTGTTTTTGTTATGAGTGTAGGATTTGGGTGAATGCATTAAATCTGTTGTTACCATTTTCAGGTAAACACTTGAAGCTGTTACGTGATGGTCAACTAGTAAATGGGGAAAAATGCATGACCACTTTCCTGTCTGAATGTGGTTGGTCCCTGGTCACACTTCCTAAGTGCTAATGCTTACCATGCGTGCATCTCATTTCCTTATTCTGTCCAGAATCAGAATATCCTGAGTCATGAAGGCAATGTATCCATCCTTCCAGCCCAAACTGAACAACATCACCACTTAATTTCACATAGATTCATTTTGTGGTGTGCGATGTATGAGGAAAACCATAAACAGATGTAAATAATCACATTCTCTGGGATGCTTAATCACACTCCACGTGGACTGTGTGGGGCTGCCTGTTCCCTGCCAAGTGTCCTTGGGTGGATCTTTCCTTTTAGAAGATTCATTGTGTGCTTACTGCTATCTGAGGGCATGAGTTTGGGGTGAGGTCTTCACCCACTAACTTGTGCTTCAAAATTGCCAGACCACTAAAAAGGAGATGGCTGTTATAAAGAGTGGTTTGTCTTTTAAAAAGTATTTTATTGGGATAATAATTATGCCATTATCTGTTACCTCCTGTATTCCAAGCATAGGCTAGGTACTTTGCACACATTTTCTTATTGAATCTGCCCTAAAACTTTAGGAAATAACGTAACAAATAATCCCATTTTGCAGAGGAGAAAACTTGAGGCACAGAGTGGAATTGACTTAGCCATTTTTGTGTAACTAGTGAGTGGGGTAGCACGGATGATGTTTTTAACTGATAGATTTTGTTTTTTAGAATGGTTTTAAGAATTTTGAAAAATCATGAAAATAGTAGAGAGCACCCATATACCTTGTATCCACTTTCTCCTGTTAACATTGTGATAGTGTTAAGAGGTGGGAACTTGAGGAGTCTAGATTATGAGGGCTCAACCATCATAAGTGAGATTAGACCCCTTATAGCAGAGGGAGCCATTTTTCCTTCTGTCATGTGTGGACACAGTTAGATGGCACCATCCATCCATAAAGCAGAGAACAGACCCTCCTGGCCCCAAATCTGCTGGCACCTTGATCTTAGGCTTCCCACCTCTTAATACTGTCACACTGGGGATTGAGTTTCAGCATACGAATTTCGAGGGGACAAATATTCAGATTACTCTAGATGGTTTCTGAGGCTTTCCGTGTTTTTGAATGACCTTGAGGGTTTGGAGGAATACAGTTTTTGGGTATGTTGTCAGATGCTGGAAGATCACAGAAGTTAAATGCCATCTTCATCACATTATATCACGGGCATGTATTATCAGCATGATTTATGCCTGTTGATATTGATCTTGGTCATTTGGCTGAAGCAGTATTTGTCAAATTTCTCTGTAAAGTTACTTTTTCCCCTCCTTTTCATATCGTAATCTTTGGAAGGAAATCTGTGCCCAGGTCACCCTTAAGGAGTGGGGGTTATGCTCCACCTCATCAAGGGTAGAATATCTACCTAACTTACTCTTCTGCACTGGAGATTTTCTTTTATCCCATATTTAACAATGCATTCAATCATTTATATCAATATGGCGACATGGTCATTTTACAGGTCTGGGTTATAACCCAATACTATTTATTTATTTTCTTGCTCAAATTATTCCAGCTTTGACCATTGGGAGTTCTTTTACTTGGCACCTCTGCCCTTTGATATATTCCCATAAAAATGATTTTGAACCTTTTTGTAATACATTATGATTCTACAGGATGCTCCAGGCATTATTTCCCACTCAAATGCTACAATTAGTCCTTTCTCTAAGGAGTCCTGTTTACTTTTATTGAAGAATGGTACTAGAAACCAAAAGCTGGGTGCTAGTTCTGCTTGCTGCTACGGGGTGGTCTTATCTTAGTCCTTCTCAGATGACAGAGCAAAGAAATAACATGTGTGCATGCCTCTCTGTGTCTATATACATGAGTAAACGTTTCCATGTGTGACCAGGTGTTACTGGCATTAAGTTAAGCACACATTCTTACTCATGTCTCCAGCTCTACTCCACCACGTGGATCCCTCCAACTTCCTCTCCTTGCTTATCTGAAATTTCCCACTTCACAACGAGACACCTGGGCTAGGATTTGAACCCAGGTAGTCTGACTTCAGGTCTTGCAGTCTGTTCTCCTCACTCCTATAAAAGGACTTTCATCTACTCCCATTGGGACAGAAGGGCAAGTTTATTGGGTGCTGCTTCCCCACCAGACCCCAGCTTGTTTTCGTGACCCCTCAACCAGGACTAGCTTTGCAGTCCACTTGGTGCATCTGCCCCATCTAGAGGAGAGGCCAGTTGCATGGGCGCAGCCCGGACAAGCCAGGATAAAACAACAGTCTGTTTATAGTGTTCCAGCTGCTAGATGACCAAACCCCTGCACCTTTCTTACATTGATTGGTGCTTCTTGGGGAACCAAAATAGAGCCACCCTTTAAATCTCCAGATTTGTCCTAGGGACAGATTGAGGCTTTGGTTGTGTGCCTGCATGGCTGAGCCATTTATCTGGACTGGCACTCACCCTCCAGTTCCCCAGCTTCCCCTCCCAGATGCCTGTGCTGGCACTGGGCACCCTCAGGCAGAGGCGTCTCCTGACTTGGAGGCCAGCCGTGACAGAGCATTTGTCAGCTGGCACATGGGGCAGCTGTGGAGACAGGTAGTTCCTGCTTTCTAATTCCTTCCACGACATCTGCTGCTCCTGCTTCCCTTAGCCCAGCCATAGAGTGCAGGCTGCTTGAACCCCTTGATGTAGGGGAGCCCTTCTCCCGTTGTTTTTGGAACTTGGCTTGCTGGAAGTCACAGAGCCTTCCAAAGGGAGCTGACGTACTCTTTTGGGAATCATTGGTGAGTTGATTAGAACGTGTTCTTCATATTGACAGTGGGTCAGTGATGGGTTTCCCTTTTCAGGGGTGGATGTGGGCCCTCATTGACAAGTCGCATCATTTCTTCTAGAGTCACTGGGCCAGACCCCTTGTGCCACAGCCCTGACGTCATTTATAGCACCCCTTCCACATCTCACTTCACTTCGCCTCATGACACTGCACCAGGTGGATCCCTAGTCTTCCATATGCTTGATCACACTCTGTGCCTTTGGATCTCTTGATTCCTCTATGTGGAATCTTTCCTTCTCTCTTTCCAGCACTGGTTTCCCTGTTCTGCATCCCACCCTCAGACAGGTAGCCAAGCTCTGCCATCACAGCCCCGCGGTGGGTGCTTGCCTTCCAGGGCATGTGGAAGACGCCCTCTCATTTCCACATGGTCCTCTGCTGTATTCACGGGCATTGTGGCAACTTACTTGAGATCACTGACATCTTCTAGATGTGCTGCTGCTCTTGGTTGCCCTTAAAACTCGCCTGCATCCTCTCTGCTAAGTTGTCCTGACTCAGCCACCCAGTCAAGAGCTCAGGCCTTGCCGGGTGCCTCCCCACGCTCCACCAGCCCTGGTCTCACACTCTTGTCATTATCTGTTTAAGCTTCTGGCTGTCCAACCAGAGTGACCTCCTAAAAAGAGGAGGATCTTTTATATTTATATTTATATATTATAAAAAGAAGGGATCTTTTATATTGAACCCCTAGCAAAAAACACAGTGCTGAGCACATAGTAGGTGCTCAGTAGGTATTTGATGAATGAAAATGGAAAAGATAACAAGGCTCAGAGAACCTGGCTGTGGTGGGTGTTACACACACAGCTGTTACGTCTCTCTTTGACAGTCTGGGTCCTTTGGTGAAGTTGAGGCAGAATGCTGGAAGTACAACAGATCACGTAGGTCAATCCTCTCCTGTCCTTCAATCTGAAATTCTTTCTCCATTCTCTTGCTCCACTGCCTTCTCTTGGTTTGTTTTTCCCAGTGGTGGTGGTAGGGTTGTATTTGACCCTAGAATGGATCATCAAGTATTGATCTACTCAGTTTTGTGCAGGGTTTGAACAGCGGCTCCAGAGACTTAGCAGACACTGCCTCTGCCTTCCAGGAGCTGATGATGGGACCCCAGATCCAAGGCTAGTCATTCTGTGAGCCGGCGGTGCTGTCTGCTCCCAGTGGATGCTGCATGAAGTCCTGGAGGGTGTGTCCCTGAGGGTTGGGGAAGGCTGCTAATTGATTTTGGAAATGGTTTTGAAGGTAGGGGAAAGTCTAAGTGAGGGGGACAAAGGCAGATCCAACCCAGGGGTGAGAGGGGTGTTGCCGGCAGGCAGAGGAAAATAGTCTGAATGAAGGTGAAGACAGAGACACACAAAGTGTTGGGCTTATGGGTTGTTGAGAAGGCAGTGAACCTGGCAGGCTCTGGGCTGGGATCAGATGGGACCAGTTATGGAGTCTTCACAAACTGTTTATTGCCAAAAAGCTTTTTTCCCTCATACCATAAAAATCCCCAGTATGATTGAAAAGATTTTGTCTACTGACTGAGTTGTGTTGGCTATTGAGTTTTCCTGTTTTTATTACTCACTTTACTACCCCTTTTGTTACTCAAGACTACCAGTCAGCGATTTGGTGTCCTGATCAGTGGAGGGCTGTGCCACTGAGGGGATGAAATTCTAGTCCATGAACATAGAGCTCAATGTTACAGAAAAGCATGATTTTCTGGGTTGTTTTAAAATCTGGGCAGCAGAGTTTAGACTTGCTTTGGGAAGCCCCCAAAACCATGGTAGCTTGTTGAGCAGAGAAAGGGCCTTTGCTCTCTGCACCAGGAAATGATCCATGTCATATATTGGGTGGCAGAAGGTGAAGATCGCCTCTCCTTCCTTCCATAGGTGTACTAGGCACAAATGCTCCTCATCCATCAACACCCCCAGAATAAAACTGTGCTATGGACTGGATGTTGGTGTTCCTCCAAAATTCATATATTGAAATCCTAACCCCAGAGTGTGTGTTAGGAGTGGGTCCTTTGAAAGGTTAATTCAGTTACAAGGGTAGTGAATGATCTGTCCCCTGAATTATAGGGGCCAGTGCAGTGATGGCTGCAGTTTATTCCAAGATGCTTCCAAAAAGTAAGTAAGAGCATTTACTGATGGATGGATGGATAGACATGTGATAAAGCAAGTTCCATACCATGTTAATTATAGTGGAATCCTGGTGGGAGGTATTTAAATGCTCATTGTGAAATTCATCCAACTTTGTTAAGTATTTGAAAAATTTCATGATAAAATGTTAAAAAAAAAAAAAACCCAGGGAGATTCCAAATGGGGTCTGCACAGAGAGTATGTAGCCTCTCTTAGCCATAGAAGCCTCAGTCTTGGTAGACAGCCCTGGAGGAGAAGGCAGGGGTTGGGTGTGCTGAGCTTCAGGCGAGGAGGAGGCTTAGGGCCAAAGTGTGTGAGAGATGGCTGCAGAGCAGGCTCTGTCCTTGGAGAGTGCAACAGCTGATCACAAGCAACTGAAATTTGTTCTTTCCCATTTCTGGGGGTTCTTAGCAATCCTTGGCTCTTAGCTGCATGGCGCCCCCATCTCTCCCTTCATGTTCACCTGGCCTTTTTCTCTGTATGCCTCTGTGCATCCTCATCATCTTACGCAGACCCCAGTCATTTTGGATTTAGAGCCCTCTGCAATCCACTGTGACAGCATTTTAATCATATTTGCAAAGATGCCATTTCCAAATGGGTCATATTCTGATGTGAATTTGAGGGGAATACTGTTCAACCACTTTTGTTGACCACCCTGAGTGATCCAAAATGAGGGGAGTGCGTTCAGAGACAACTAGGGCAGAAGAGAGAAGGAAGCTGGAATGTAGGAAACCCCTGAGGAGGATGGAGAAGGAAATCAGATTAAATTAAAGAAGCAAAAGAAGAGGAAAAGGCCAATGGGTTTTTCAGAAGGGGCCGTGTCTCAACCTTAGTCCTCTCTATCCATTTATCTCCTGAATATCTTAGAGAATTAAAATGTAAATCTCGGAAATTAAATCCACGGGTACAGGGTAAACAGAGGAGGCTTTTGCAAAGCATTCAGAGCTGTTGTCCTTCCTTGTTAAACAGCCATGGGTGGGAAGCCACGTCTGCACGCACTGGTTTTATTTGAGATGGATTAAGGCTCATGATGAACGAATCTCTGAAGGTTTGCAGGTGTGGTTCTCATAAGCCCGCAAAAGTTCAGCTCCTTATCTGCAGCTTATCCAAACCTGAGGAAACCTTTTAGGCCAGCCTGGAGGTTAGGGACCTCCAGCAGCTGAAAGTTAATATCCTGCATCAGGAAACCACCTGTATGGTGTGGGGGAGTGGGGAAGGGGGCCTATAAATTAATGCACTCTGATCAGAGGCCATCTGTGGTTTGGGGCTTCCTGAGCTTGGACCACCCGTTCTTTGTCGAACAGATTACAAGTGCAGCATTTTAGCCCTCATGGAGGGATTTTATGTGTGTCAGTTCCTGGGATCTTCTTCCACACTCATTTCTCACACCAGCTTACCGGATCTGGCATTAGCCACCAGCTGCTCTTGAGTCTCCCCCTCTCTGCTAGCATCCCTCCACCCCTTGTTCAGTCATTTCCTCTGGCCTCCTGTTTAGTTAGCTTTTTTTTTTGCTTCTGGGACCAAAAGAACAATTTTAGAGGAAGAAAATTTATTTGGCTTACGTCTTCAGAGGTCTCAGTCCATGGATGGCTGACCCCATTGCTCTGGGCCTGTGATGAGGCAGAACAGCATGGCACTAGGGTGTGGAGGAAGAAGGCAGCCCAGAAGAAGGCAATCAGGAGGCAGGGGGAGCTCCACTCACCAAGAAGCAACTGCAAACCCCAAAGGCAAGCCCCCGGTGACCTGCTTCCTCCAACCACACCATTTAAGCAGATTAATACAGTGATTAGGTTAAGGCTCTCATAACCCAATCATTTCACCTCTGAACTCTCTTGCATTGTCTCACACATGAGCTTTTTGGGGACACCTCATATCTCAACCATAACACCTCTATTTAGTGCCTTGGACCTGTTGTCTAAGCTCGCTCATGTCTCAGAGCCCCCAGAACATTCCTCTATAGATGGATACACTTTATTAGTGTATTAGTGTTGATTCCTCAAAAATGCCTTCTCTGGCCTCCTTGGCTAAAGTTTTACCTGTCTCCACCCCAAATAGTCTATCTGGAAGCTCAGAATGTGACCTCATTTGGAAATAGAGTCAACTTAGTTTATTTGGGCTACTGTGACAAACTATCATAAATCAGGTGACTTATAAAAAATAGAAATTTAAGGCTGGACATGGTAGTACAGAGCTGTAATTTCAGCAGCTTGGGAGGCTGAAGCAGGAGGATTGCAAGTTTGAGGCCAGCCTTAGCAACTTAGTGAGGCCCTCAGCAACTTAGTGAGACCCTATCTCTAAATAAAATGTAAAAAAGGCTAGGGAAGTAGCTCAGTGGTAAAGAGTCCCTGGGTTCAATCCCCAGACCAAAAAAAATAGCAAAATAGAAGAAGAAGGAGAAGGAAATTTATGTCTGACTATCTTAGAGGCTGGGAAATTCAAGATCAAAATACTAACAGATTCAGATTTGGTGTCTGGTGATGCTTGATTTCTGGTTGGTAGATGGTACCTTCTAGCTGGGTTTTTGCATGGTGGAAGGGCAAGGCAGCTCTCTGGGTCCTATTCACGAGGGCTTTTTCCCCATGTCTGCATCTCCTCCCAGAGACTCCCACCTCCTAATAATACCCTCCATGCTGGGAATTAGGTTTCAACATATGCATGTTGGGGACACAAACATTCAAACCAGAGCAGGTAAGGATCTTGAGATGAAATGCTAGATTTCGAGTAGGCCCTAAATCCAATGACTGGTTTCCCTAGAAGAGAAGGAGAGGACACACAGAGGAGGTCATATGAAGACTTAGGCAGGGATTAAAGTTTTGCTGCTGAAAGAAGCAAAGGAGTCTTCCCTAGAACCTTTAAAGGAAGCTGGGCCCTGCCAACACCTAGATTTTGATCTACTAACCCCCAGAACAATAAAAGAGTAAAAAAATTTTTTTTTTAAACCACAAAATTTTGTGGTGATTAAATGTAGCAACCCTAGGAAATCACTTTCCACTTTTTCATTTGCTTGTTTCCTGCCTCTCTCTCCAGCTAGGATATAAGGGGCAGGAAGGAGTACAGAACCTGGCTGTGTCGTTTGTTCCCACAGCCCCCTGTGCGGAGAAGGCCAGGTACATGTAAGTGTCCAGTATTTGTCAAAATAATGAACCCTTTGAAATGGGAATTGTCTTCATCTCTGGTTGATGAAACAGACACTCAGGTTTCTTAACTTGCCCCAAATCACACACTTGGCAGAGTCAGAATTCAAACTGAGTCCTGTTCCTCAAGTTCAAGTCCATTTCACTGCCTTATGGCACCTTTTTAAAAAAAAATCATGCTTGGGCTGGGGATATGGCTCAGTTGGAAGAGTGCCTGCCTTGTAAGCATCATGCCCTGGGTTCAATCCCCAGCACCAAAAAAAAAAAAAAAAAAAAA
>JAJEJO010001385.1:0-10444 GCA_020662805.1 Glaucomys volans | reverse complement strand
AAAAATCATGCTTAATGTCTTTAGTTCAGGTTTTCTAATATCCCCTCCTAGTGCACATCTTGATTATATGAGGCTTTTGCAAACAACCTAATGGTCTTTCAAAGCTCATTTTGCTAAATTAAGCAAGTAAATTGTTAGGCATGGTAGCACCAGTCCAGATAGGAAAAAGGGCTGGGCTTTAGGGTTAGTAGACAGGGGCTTCCTATGCTAACCTCAGTAGACTAAAAGCTTCTTGTGGGTGAGACCCATCTCACTCATCTATTGTGTCTGAGGCCTGGAACATGGTAGGTATTCAGTGGATGTTTGAATGAGTTACTAGACAGTGGATGGTTGTGTGAGTGGGTGGATTAATGGATCAGTAGATGGATGGAGTATGAACTGACAGTGAGGGCAGTTCTTATAAAGAACTTCTGACAGGATTTAGAAAAGTGATTACCACTAGAAGGTACATTTCTGTGTTCTGTTCAAGGAGGACTCTTGCTCTGTGGTCATGGCTTCCATGTTTGTGTGCATTGGCTGTATATTAAATCTTCCATGCCAGAGCCTTGGCTTTTCTGTTTTGCAGGGGCAATGAAGTGTAGTTGTTCTAAAATCTAGAAGGAGCTTAGATACAAAGTAGAAGATTCATGCCACAGTTGAAGGGCATTGGGAAGGCACAACAAGCCACTGTGTGATATTAGGAAAAAGTTACTTTGGTGCGCGAATGTTCTCATTCAAGGGAGGATGGGGCATTTCCTCGCAGGCTCATTCTGCAGAGTCTAGTCTTCTGTGAGAAGAGGACTTCCAGCCACCTCTGTACTGCCACACCAAGCTGTTTTATCTTGTGCCTTTCTCCCCATTTGTATTTTTCCTTCTTAACTAGGTTTTAATTGTCTTCCCAAACACTGTGTCCCCCATGCTGCTCCTCCTCAGTAGAGCACCTAAGTAATGATGGCATAGGAAGCTGAGGGTGGCTTAGGTTTCACTGAAGAGAGCTTGCAAATTTGGGCCTGAGCTGAATTGCTGGGAATCTGGCAAGGGAATCTGAATGTCCCTTTGTGAATCCCTCCTGTTCTTCCTTTCCATAGCACCCAGTGTGCCTGCTACAAGAATATTAAAAATATATTTAGAGTATCAATTTGAAGGGCTCCAAACTAGCCGTCTTCCTGACTTGCTGTGAAACTGTAACAAAACAAAATAAAAAATAGAACCAAATTAGTAAGGCAATTTGAAGTAGAGGAAGAGTTCATTAGGAAGGCACTCAAGAAGACTTAGTGGAGGAGGTGTTTTTTAAACTTGACCATGAAGGAAAAGAAAACATTAGTTCAGATAGGAGAATGACCACACAACTGCATGACCAATGTGATTCTACAACATGTATGATCAGAAAAATGTGAAATTATGCCCCATTTCTGTATGATATATCAAAATATATAAATGCATTCTACTGTCATGTATAACTAAATAGAACAAATAAAAAATAAAAGAAGAAAACATTAGTTCATGGAGGAGTTGGCAATAATATGATCTGAAGAGTGTCTTTTTTTAAAATGTATATAAAGTTTTATTGGAACACAGCCACGTCCATTCATTTACATATTGTTTATGGCAGCTTTTGCACCGTAGTGGCAAAGTTGAATTGTTTCCAACAAGACTGGATGGCCTGCAAACTGAAATGATTTATTATCTGGCTGCCTGCGATTGAGCCAGGGAAAGCATCTCTTATTCCTTGTCTGAGCCCTGCCTTCCTCTGTCCCCATGGCAGATCTTGATCAGAAGCTTGATCAGATGAGAAATTTCAGAAGTGGTTCTCAGTTTTTGTAAGGAATTAAGATGAAGCTATTGATAGAGTGACAAAATGAGCCTAGCAGTGGCTCAGAGAAGCTTCCAAGTACCCAAGTATCTTCTTAATTCAGGCATGTAGCAAGTAGTTATTGATGCTCTGTTATATGTGAATCAGAAGGCTAAGGGTTGAATCTTAAAAAAAAAAATAGATTGCTCAGTGGTCTTGTTTTTGTTCTATTTACTGAGCATTGATAATCCATTGATCTAGGGTAATTTTATGTCAACCAGAATACTTAATTTTTCAGAAACACAACTCTTGATCCAGCTAAATATTGTGGACTTTGTTATTTATCGACCAGAACCATACCAGAAATTTTAATTAACCTTTCAAACTCCCTTTCGATTTCTTCAGGATGAATTAGAAAACATGAGTATCTATCAGGTTCATCTGCAGTGAGGGGTAGTTTATAGTTGATCCAGCAAGGTAAGCCAGGTCAGGAATGATTTACTGGAGATGACTTTGTTTGCTTGACTGTCTGGTGGGAAAGTTCTCATGGGGTTATTTTTAGATATTCTATTCTCATTTATCAGTCAACTTTGGCAACATCAATTTACCTAACGGACCCAGTTTGTATATAGTAAAACAAATCCACTGGCATATTTAGAAACTACTTTCTGCCTATACAGCAGATTGAGAGACAGCAAATTATTAGTAACTCACCAGTCATCCTACAGCTCCTCATTTAAGGCTTTATAATAAGCCTTCTTTTTATAGAATGTTGACTCTTAAGTTGGCTTTGGAACAAGGCTGGCCCAGGGAAATGGGGGAGGCAGGGTGACCTGAACTAGGTCCAAACGCCAGAGTGCCCACACCAGGGGTGGCTCAGAGCTTGTCTGCATCCTCTGCCTGTCTTTCAGGTAACAGGGCCCAGAATTTCCTCAATAAAAGCAGGATTTGTGTTTCTTAGGAGACTCGTCCTTCTCTGCTGGTTATAGCAGAAAATACAAAACAGATGAGATTAAAGCAAGGGACTGGTGACATTTCTGTGAACTTGGGATTTAATGAAACTCTATCTCTTATCCCAATGTATAATGTTTTTTCACTTCATTTCCCCAAAGTGTGTTCAGTTTTGTTTTCCTTTGAATGGTTAAAAAAAAAAAATCTTAACAAATTTTTAGGAATCAACCCAAAAAACCCCAAAGTGTTAAAAATCCTTTCCGTTTCCTTCCCCTCCCCAAACTGTACCAGCCCCTGGAGTGGGTATGGAGGTGGCAGGAGTCTTTTGTACTTTACCAACCTGCTGTTTGCTCAAGTGGCTGTTATGACTGCAGCAACATAATTGCTCTTAAAATGCTTGGATAATAATAAAAAAAATCTATTTTTGTTTTGTAATCTTGAGTCTTCTTGGCTTCCATTTTTCCAGCCCACTTTAATAACTTCTGAAAATTAGCCTCACAAATACGGTTTTCCTGCCTGATCAGTGAACAGCTCTTTGCCAGGGGGCATATTGTGTGAGTGGAGGGACCTGGGGACAGACAGGCAGTGGGGATTTGACTCCTAAGTGGCGGCTGTTTCCACCTTCTCTTGACTTCTTAAAAGGAAGCATAAATACAGAAAATGTACCTGCCAGCATTTCCCTGGGACTGCCTTGGTTTCCCCAGGTTTTGTGGAGACTGAAGGAGAAGCATCCCTCAGACTTGTCTCTTCTTGGAACCCACAGATGCCGCTGGGCTGACCATTTGGATCTTCAAGTCTGTGGAGGGCCAGCCTCACACTCACGCAGAATTTTCTGAAACATGCTTCTAAGAGGCTACACTCAGCATTGCTGGACCAATGGGTGGGAGCTGGTCAGCTCTGAAAGAGGGATGCTGCTGCCATTCTCTCTAGATTCAGTCTCTAGAGGAAGCTAGAATGATTGCTTTGAATGATTCCCTTGCCCTTCACCAGACTGTGAACCGTGCTGATAGGATTTGAATTGACCCTGAAAATGAAGGCTCTTGGGGAAAACCACTTCAGCTGGGTTTTCAGGGGCTGGTGGTGATGATGTGGGCAAGTCTATGAAATGCCCTTAACATCTGGGGGCCTTAGGCAAGAGTCCAGACGGCTGCCTAGCCTCCTTCCTGCCTGCCAGGGTCTCACCTCTATACAGTCTGCAAACCCAAATGCTTGGTCTCCATGGAATGAAGACTCATTTGTTTGCATTAAGGTCTCCTGGCCCCTGAGGACAAGGACCAGGCTTCTTGTTCAAAGCAGGGCATCTCTATCAGTGCAGTTAAAAAGCCCTGAACCACTAAGAAATTAAGTTACTTCTTAAATCATAGTGAAGAACAAGGGAACAAGGGAAAGACTTCATTTGGACTCTGTAGTATCAACCAGCAACTCCTAAACACCTTCTGGTAATTGAAAACTAATAGATTAGTTCACACTGCTTTGATCACTGAAATATCAGATCTTATTTTCCTTTTACATACTTTGACTCACTTTAAAATATTTTCAGGCATTTGGAGACTCGAGGAGACAGTCTAGTTAAAACTTGTAATATCCCCCTGGCAATGCTTAAGTTGCGTTCTCGTAGACTAAAAAGGTCTGGTTAGAATTCATTTGGGCTGTACGATGCCGTACACTTTAGAGCATCAGTTCTCCACAATGGAGCTGCCAGAGAAGTTTATTGCCTGGTGCCAAAAAGTCATTGTGATTTCATTTTCAAAAGTTGAATTCAAAACTCAGAATATACTTTCTTTATAATTATGCTTCTTATTTGGCAACATATGGTGAAAATTTATATGGCCTATCAATGGAAAAGAACAGGGCTGAGGCTCCAGGCTTTTACGGTGATTACATCTACCTGTATGGGGGCTTTATGCACTTACGATTTGAATCATTTATAGATGCACACTCAACAGAGTTCGAGCATAACTAGTACTGTGGGCTTTTTTTGCTGACTAAATGATAGGCAAAGCAATTTCCAACAAATGTCTCCCAGTAGGCTGTCATCATAGAAGCCTTGTAATATTGCTTTTTAACCTTAGCATTGGCAGCTATCCAGAAATTACTGCATTGATACCAAACTGCCTTGCACCAGGCAGTTGCCCTTTTCTCCATGGGAACCTGGTGAACTCCCAAGGAGGTGCCTGCTCCCCCCTCGTCCTGCCTTGTTTTTATTTCAGGGAGATCTTTTACCTGTTCATGTTCAGCTGTAGGTAGCCGAGCACACTGGAAGTTTAAAAATACAGCAAAACAATTCTCTGGATTGTGTTATTGCCTTTAATGCATTCAATTAGCATTTGAAGCTTTGTCACCAAATAAATGCCGCACATCGGTAGCACAGAGGGAGAAGGAGAAGCTTGGTTGTTTCCCCCCTCAGGCAGAGACAGACAGACTTTTTCCCCTCTTTCTCCTTTTCTCCTCCCTTGTCTTTTTTCTTTCATTTTCAGAACATCTTGTAAATGGCTTTTGGTGATTGGTAGATCTTGATTCTGTGTCTCAGGCAAGGATTTGTTTAGACTTTGGGGGAGGGACAGAACGAAGCCATGTCCAGGCAGTTTCCCTGCATAGAAGGTGGCACTGAGGGTGGGATCCAGGCACCACATTTCAAGCCACCTCAGCAACCACATGTTATGGGAGCTTAGAGAAGGGTGGGCATCCGGGTTTCCTCCCATCTCCTGTTCAGGGGTCAAGGGCTGGGATACAAGCTCTGGTCTCCCTTTCTGCCTTGCCTGGGGCTCTTGTTAGGTTTAAAATGCCTCCCTGGGGGGCATCTATCTTCTCAGAGAGAGCTTTGCCCATCTTCACCTTCATCAAGGAAGGAGACCTTAAAAAAACCTCTGGCCTAATGCATTTGCCTTGACCTTCTAAAATGATGAGTGCTATAAATGGAGAACTAGGTAACTATTATATATCCATGGTTCACAGAAAATTCTGTCTTTGGCTTGGAAAAAAAGCATTGTACTGGATTAAATTGGAAATGTAAACTGTAATAGAAAATCGAAGTGTTGAATAAAATTGTGGAAGGCAATGAAAGTTTTCATCCTATTTCCTGTCTTTCCATTGCTGAGAGATGTTTTATTTAGTAAGGATGAATGAATAAATGAATGAATGGGTCCATGAATGAATGAGTGGATTTCAGAATCTGTTTATGTAATAGCCCTGCTGTGCTGTACACTTACAGAGATCTGTCCACTGGTCTGCCCAAAAACTAAACGTTGCACCAAAAGGTAGAACCTGCTTAGAATGTAGTTGGAGTGTATGTGGGTTGGGGGGCGCTGTTCAAGAGGACGGAATGAGGGATGAGTGCTGCCCTCTAAGACAGGTGGGAAGACAGGATATAAATGAACACACTGGAACGCAGGCTGGGGTTGAGGCGATGCTATTTCTCTGGTAAACAAGATGTGCTAATCTAGGAAATTCCTCAGGGGCAGTATTTCTTGAGCTGTGATTTGGACAGACAGGCACTGCAGTGTCAGGTGCCTTCCTGATAAGAGGGCAGTTTCCCTTTGTGGGACAAGGACTTTACTCCATTTTAAAGTCTGTGAAGCGGCAGGGCCCCTTCTCTAACTGCAGGTAGATGGATTAACTGACCCAGGGAGCATGCTCAGGTGCATTAAAAAATGCCCACCTTTTAAAAATGAGAGTGATATATATATAACACAAAATGTGACATCTTAACCATTTGTGAGTATATAATTCAGTGGCATAGAGAACATTCACTTGCATGCAACCATCCCCACCATCCATCTCCAGAAGGTGTTCATCTTCTCAAACTGAATCTCTGTACCCATTAAATAATAGCTCCCCTTCCCCCCAGTGTCTGGCAACCACTGTTCCATTTTCTGTTTCTGTGATTTGGACTAATATCTCTTGTAAGAAGAATCATGCAATATTTGCCCTTGTGTGTCTGCTTTGTTTCATTACTGCTTAGCTTGTTGAGGGCAGATGTATCTATGCATCAGGAATGTAGGCATCCCTTCCTCTGAACCTCAGCTCCCTTGGGCATTTCTGTTGGGGGGATGGACCCAGCAGTCTGCAGGTCTCAGTTTATGTGACACTGCCTCAAAGAGACCCCCACCCAGCCATCCTGTCTGAAGAGGACTCCTTCCCCTCTCCTGGTCCCTGCATCCTGCTTGTGTCCAGCCATCTCTTCTGTCTCAGTGTGCATTACATACAGATTTGTGGTTTCTTCTCATCAGTTGACTGTCTATCAGAGTATGAGATCCAAGGGGGCTAGGATGTCTACTGTTGACATTTATTTCTGGAATGTAACTCAGCGCCTGGCACATAGTGAGCACTCAATTCTTATGGAGAGCTGGGAGGGGTAAAGAACATGTCACTGTCTCCAGCCTGGCTGATGACCATTTGGGAGACTATACGCATGACTGTGCTTTAGGTGTCTTAGAGATCAATGTGAAATTAATGCTGTCATTCTTATTAGAGTCTTCACTGCCTTCGTATCGATTTTCCCTGGCAAATGTTTGTATTTTAAACTGCTCCCCTCTCATAGCCAGATGAGGTTCTGGACCAGTTTGTTCACATCTCTGCATGGGTGTGTGCTCGACGAAGGTAAACAAATTTTAATATCATTGTAAATAAAACACAATTAAAAGCTAAAACTTACCATAGAAAAGTCAATCTGGGTTTCTTATGCTAGATAAAAGGGCTTTTGGATGAGCTCCTTCATTGGATTATCCACACCACTAACTCCTAGATTATTATGTTAATTAGACTTTATTAATATTGAAAATAAGAGAGCAGTTTTCAGGCCTGGGGAATTAGGACATAACTCCTTGAATAAAGTGAAAGTCTTATCCTGTTAGTTCTAGGAAGAGCCTTACTGAGCACTTCATCCAATTCACTCATTGTATAAAGGACATAATGTAAGCAGGTGACATCAGGGGCCACCCAGGGTCCTCCAGAGATGCTGGGATAGCAGATTGGAACAGGGCTCCAGTCTCAGGGTCTCAAATAGACATTTTTAAATGAAATAATAATATATAAATACTAAATATTTACAGAATATTTGCATTCAGAAAGAGTAAAGTCTTTTTCTAGACCCCTTGGTGCTTTTATTGACCAATGTAAATACTACAGTCATTGGTTTTTAATACTTCTTTGCCTTTAAAACCCACCTTCCATTCACACACAATGTTTTGATTGTTTCAATAGCACAGTTATCTGGGAGCACCTGTGAAAATCCTCAAGTTACCCCTTCATTGAGTTTTAACATTAAGATTCCCAAGAACATTAGTGGTTCCTGAGAAAGGGACTGAGATGTAACCCTGTGCAGATAGGTCGTCTTTTGGTGTAACGACTTGGAGGGACATTTGCTTGAGCCAAGATTGGGAAGAAGCGCTTAAAGTTTGCTTAAAGCTCTCAGGGGCTGAGATACAAATTGCAGTGAAAGTTATTACATTTCCTTGGGAGGATAGTCATATCCCTTCCAAACATGGGACTCTCATTTGTCAAGAAAATCTCATTTCTTTTATGTTCTGTTCACCTGAAATGCAAATAGGATTTTACTTACTATTAATTAAGATGATAGATGGCGCTGAAAATGAACAGCCAGCTCCCCCTCCCCTCTGTATACAGAATACAGAGATAATCGGGTGGGAAACTGTGACATTTAAATGTGGATTTTTTTTTAAGTCATTCTCCTTTGACTTCTATAGATAGAGAGATGGGCCTTTCTGAATTGTGTAATGTTACAGACGTATGTGCAAACCAATCCGTTGTGTCCCATGCCCTTATTTTGTAAGTGCATGTGCTCATTTGGCTGTTGGCAAAACCTTGCTTAGTGGTGCATCAGTAATTAGGAGCTGCCACCACCTCTGCGTGAAGTAATGTGGCTTTTTTCTCTTGTCACTTAGTTCCTTGGGGGGTTGTGGGAGTCACATTTCATCACTGTTGAAGTACAAACCTGCTTGGAAGTGGCAAGGTTGTCTGGGGCTGTGTTAACTACCAGAAGTCCCATTGTCTCCCAGGGACTGTCACCGGCTCTCTAACACCTGCCAGCGTCTCTGCTTGGCAGAGGGGCCTCTCCTGCCTGTGCTGCTGTTTCTGGATCCTCTGTTGAGTCCTGGTCAACTCAGAATAGCTGGTTCTGGCTGATCCTGTGCTCCAAAGCCCTGGGAAGAAACTTCCCATTGGTAGCCTCCCCACCAAAAAAAGAAGAAAGAAAAAAAAAAAAAAGAATTAAGTTAAATAAAATAAAAAGAAAAAACTGCAGCTTCTCTAGAGGTATATCCGAGCCCCTGTCTAGATACCCACTGTCAAGGAGCCTGAGATGAGAATTCCTAGGCAAAAGTTATTCTGGAAGTGCTCCTTGAAGAAGCTGGAAGGGGACAGGGGAGGTAGGACAGGGACGTGGAGAGGCCAAGCAAGGTGCAGGTTCAGATGTGGCTCAGTCTGATCAGAGAGGGGCTCTGGACAGATGAGAGCCCACATCTTGTCCTGCCTTCAGGCAAAGAGCTGGGCTTTTGCATCCCCAGTCTTTTGTTAGGGGACATGGTCTTGGTAGGGAGTGGCATGTAAACTCAGAGGCACCTCCAGTAGCCCTACAGGACGGGCAGTGCTCATGCCAGGGGTGGCCCTCTAAGGACACAGGTGCTGGATCTGAGCAGGAATGGGCACAGTGGGGGGTGGTGCAGTGGTGCAGAGGGCTGGAGAAGGCGGTCTGGCAGGGCGTGGGCACTGCCTGATGTATTCTCCCAGGTGATGTGTTGCTGTCATTAATCTTCCTTACAGAGAGGGAAACTGAGGCTGTGGCAGGTTAGGCAAGTGCCAAGATCACAAAGCTAGAAAGTGGCAGAGCTGGGATTTGAACTCTGCTCCTCCCTTCCCCGCTCAGTCTCAGGTCACTCTGTTGTTGTGTTACATTTCAGTAATTATAACCCTTCACCAGAGCAAGAGTTTTTCCTTATAGTCAGAACAGCTAAATGTTCAGGATTTTAAAGGTCTCAAGGAAAATAATATTTCCATGGGAAAAACTTGTGAAAAACTCTTGTCTCTGGTGCCCAGAGGTGCTGGGTTGATGAGCCCACCTCCGGAGCTGCTGAAGGGCCTGGCAGGAGGGGTGGCTGAGGCATTGCTCTGTAGATGGACAGTGTCTCCTGGGGGCATGCAGGCTTTTGGTGAAAGAGGTGTCCCACTGAGGAGACTCTGCTCTCTTCCTGGTCCAACAGGCAAGATGCTCTGGGGTCCCCCTGTGCCAGGAACACCAGTGACTGATGCTTCAAAATCTCCCTGGTACCAGCTTCATTGGGGGTAGGGCAGATGCACTAAGGGGGCCTCAGGTCTCTGTTGTGACCCTGTGAGGACACATTTCAATTAGAACTAGAGTAACTGGCCGGGAAGGCCAGCTGCAGTGCCACCTCTCAAGGCCAGAGCCTGGAGAGAGAGGCCACTTTCTGTGTGGCCAGATGCCACTCTCAGCATGTCGGGGGTTGGTTTGGGGCTGTATCCAGGGGCTGCAGGTCCTTGCCAGGCCTGGTAAGAGAGGACACATTGCTTCTCTGGGGAAACACAGTCATTTATCTTCAGCTTGGTGAGTGAGGGCATTCCTGAGGACTATGCAGGCTGGCATGTGGGGCAGAGAGAAGGCTGCCATCCGTCCTCTCCACACTGTGTGGACCTCTGCAATGACAGTTGGCCAGGAGGTGGCTAGGCCTGGTGGCCTGTGATTTTCAG
>JAJEJO010001384.1:12380-84859 GCA_020662805.1 Glaucomys volans | reverse complement strand
AGTCTGTTACTTAAGACCAAGTAAAACAAGCAATTGGCAGTCTAATTCTATCATATACCTAATATTGGCTTGTTTGATGATGGTTTTTAGAGTCCAATTATTTAGCTGCCAATTATTAATAATAGTAACCAACATTCTTTCATTAGACACTCATATTCATTATCTGTTTAAATTTAAATAGTCCACGGACTCCACAAAACTGAGAATCATAAGGTAAAAATGTACTGGAGATAGAACTGCCATCCACAATGTTTGCTTAATTTACTAATGAATCCACTCCCTGCCACTCTTCCTCTGTTCTCAGAGTCATCCTCTGAGTTGGCTCCACTCACAGTTATCAAAGCACCAACAATGACCACAAAAATAATAACATTTCCAATAAGTTATTTTCATTCTCAATGTGAATAAAATAATTTAAGTGTAATTAGGTAAGTCATAAGTTAATATTCCCAGTTGCTATTAAAGAGACAGGCAGAGAAGATTAAATAGCTGTTCCAGCATAAGTATCCATGAGGTGTGGGTCTGGCATTCCAAAGCAGGATGATTATTCTTAAACCTGAACATATTTAATCAACTATCTCCCAGTACAGACTGGTTCCCGAAACTCTGTGAGGCAAGAGATCTTCCATTAACAGCCTCAGAAAGAAAAGCTGTGTAATAAAAAGATAAATTTTAATATTTTTGGATGATGCCCTGATTTAAATAAGGCTATTTGGCACTTATATTGAGGATCTGGCTTAAGGACCCTCTACATTGTAAATTACGAGCTTAAATCTACTGGGTTCTCCTGAGTTTAGCACGTTGAAGAGCAAAAAGGGAAGGTGAAAGCCAGTAGGTGGAAAGAATCCAAACTCTCTAATCCAAAATGAGACTCAATTTCTAAATCCCTGTAGGTTTTCTTCCTCCTAGCAGCTGGCTGCCAGGAACAGAGTGCATTCACCATAGTCCTGCACAAGATTTAATGGGGTAATTAAGAAGTATGCTGAGAATTTGGCCCAGGACTTGGCTTTGTTTTTGCTCTGTGGATTTCATGTTGGTGGAAGCAGTTCAGGCAATCCATCATTTGCGCTTGGCAATGCCAGGGACAAAGTCAGTTCCTGGAATGCAGTAAGGGACAATGGTATCAAGTGAGGAGCCAGGGTCTGGCAGGAACCTATGGAGGCTTTCGGGACCCTTTGGCTATGGTTAGTGTTCTTCTCAGATAACTATTAGCAGCAAGTGACAGGGGAGAAAGGGACTACCATTACCCCCAGCTGCACAGTGTGATTGTATGTATTTATTTTTATTTTTCTTCTTTCGTGTTTTTTTTTTGTTGTTTATTCTGTATGAAGTCTCACATTTATAAAGAAACTTCTCATGATATTACTAATGTGATATAAAAGTGAGAAATGGTATCTTCAGAGTATGTGAATGCTATAAGTGAGACAGATCACCTTTTCAAATGTTGGAGAGTAATTTATATTTCCTTTTCCATGAATTGTCTATTCATTCCATTAAGGAAAGATCTACAAACTGCTATGGTGAACTAGGAAATGTGTCCACATGTGATGATTGTGGAATTATAAATTCTACTGTGATGTTTCATTATCTAGTAAAATTTTAAAGTGATAAATCACAACAATTACACCCCCATGTATTTATCTTACAGATACATGGTCATAGGTGCAGTGTGGCACACTTCTCAGATCTTCATTGCAATATTTTAGGTAGAAAACAAGAGAAAACAATATCACTATTAAAAGATACCTGGCTAACTAAGCCATGGAAAAGATATCTGCTTCTAGCCATGATGGCATAACTGGAATGAACCAGTTCTCCATCCATAAAAACCTGCAAAAATGGGCAAAATTCATTAGCAAATATTTTTCCACATTGGACCACAGCTAACACAAAATGGTGATCTGTGAGAGAATGGAAACAAAAGTGTTGAGCCCCACAATTGCCTTGCCTTCTAACTGTGAATAATTATCTGACCATGAAACAAAGAGCTGGAGTCAAAGTAGGCCATAGCAGTCCTGCCGAGTTGAGGAGGCAGAGGTCAGAATTTTCAGCAGTTGAAATGGCTAGAAACTACAGGATAGGGTATCATAGATGAAGGAGGAAATCTAAAAAGGGGGCATCCCTAAGAATCTATAAAAAAGCTGCATATCCACCTACACTCCCAAATAATAATTGGGAATTGATATTAAACACAGTACCATTTTAAGTCCTTTGGGTATAGACAAAGGAGTGGGATAGCTGGGTCAAATGGTGGTTCCATTCCGAGTTTTCTAAGGAATCTCCACACTGCTTTCCAAAGTGGCTGCACCAATTTGCAACCCCACCAGCAATGTATGAGTGTACCTTTTCCCCCGCATCCTCACCAACCCCTATTGCTGCTTGTATTCTTGATAATAGACATTCTAATTGGGGTGAGATAAAATCTCAGGGTAGTTTTGATTTGCATTTCTCTTATTACTAGAGATGTTGAATATTTTTTTCTTATATCAGTTGATTGCTCGTAGATCCTCTTCTGTGAAGTATCTGCTCATTTTCTTAGCCCATTTATTGACTGGATTATTTGTATTCTTGGTGTAAAGTTTCTTTTTAGTTCTTTACAAATTCTGAAGATAATTTAGTGCTCTATCTGAAGTGCGTGTGGCAAAGATTTTTTCCCACTCTGTAGGCTCTCTCTTCACATTGTTTCTTTTGCTGAGGAAAAGCTTTTTGGTTTGAATCTATCTCATTTATTAACACTACAGTGACACAGCTACTTCAATGTGTATAGCAGCTCAATTCACAATAGCAAGATTGTGGAACCAACTTAGATGTCCTTCAACAGATGAATGGATAAAGAAACTGTGGTATATATACACGATGGAATACTATTCAGCCATCAGGAAGAATAAAATTATGACATTTGCAGGTAAATGGATGGAGTTGGAGGCTATCATGCTAAGTGAAATAAGCCAATCCCAAAAAGCCAAAGGCTGAATGATTTCTCTGATTAGTGGATGATTATACATAATGGGGAGGGAGGCAAGAATGGAGGAGGGATGGATTGTGTTGAGGAAAATGAGGGGTGGGGAAGGGGCGGGGGGAAGGAAAGATAATAGAATGAGACAGACATCATTACCCTATGTACATGTATGATTACACAAATGTAACTCTACTTCGTGTACAATCAGAGAAATGAAAGTTGTACACCATTTGTGTACAATGAATCAAAATAAAAAAAAATAAAAATTGTTTTAAAAAGTACCACTTATAAAAGCACAAAAATCTTGAAACATTTAGGCAAAATACTCCAAATATAAAATGTTGTAGACACAAATCTAAGAATGCTTGGAAAACAAAGAAGATATACCATATTAATATATTGGAAGAGTAATTTTGTTAAGATGTCAATTCTTCCATATTTGAGCAATAAATCCAATGTCATTTCAGTCATGTTAGTATGTGAACATACTAAATTTTAGTATGCTCACATAAAATTAGTATGTTCATATGTAAAAGCAAAGGAACTAAAATAACCAAAACAATTTTGATAAAGAACAAAGTTGAAAGTCTCACACTATCTAGATTTAAGATTAATATAAAGCTAAAGCCATTAAGATATGGATTAAAGGAATTAAATAAAGGAACAAAATATGACACAGACTTGTGTTGTATGTGTATATCACATGTACATATTATACATATTTATTATATTATAGCTATGATCTATCTATCTATCTATCTGATCAGCAGACTTTTGACAAAGGGGCTAATATGATTCCACTAATAAATTTTGACTTTTTAAAAAAATTATGCTAAAGCAAATTGATACCCATATGCAAAGAGATAAAGAAAAAAAGATAAAATGAAACTGAGTCTATACTTCTCATTAAAATAAAATTTAATTCAGAGTACATTAGGCCTAAGTATAAAGCCTAAACCATACAACTTTCTATAATATAGGAGAAAATCTTTGTTACTTTGGGTTATGCAAAGATGTCTTAGATAAGAAAAAACATAAATGTTAAGAGAAAAAAATTTGATATTATATTTCATCAAAACTCTTTGAAAAATGCTATGAAGAAAATGAAAAGACAAGTCACCGACTAGCAAAAACAACATTTGAAAAACATCTGATAAGTATCTGGCACACAGTATATATATAAGGAACTCTCATGGCTCAATAATGAGAAAACAATCTAATTCTCTTCAAGAGGAAAATGGAAATACTTTCAATAAATAGTGCTTTATCAACTGCATGTTGATACAGAAGGGAGGAAAACTGGCTCTTACCTCACACCATATGCAAAACTTGAAAAATGACATGGACCTCATAGGTTATGTATAAAACTATAGCACTTCTAAAATAAAGCACAGAGAAAAGCATCTTTGCAACTTTGAAGTATATAAAGATTTCTAAGAACCCAAAAGGACAAAGAAAAGTGGTAGTTTGGACCTCATTAGAATTAATCATTTTTATCTTTGAAAAACTCTGCCGTAAACAGAAATGTGACATCCCTCACCCCCCAAAATACAGAAAGTGGTTTTTCAGTTTATTGTAGAGATAAACATACAAGTACTCTGTTACCCTGATATTCCACGGAATAGGCAATCGAAAAACCCATCTCTATACGAGATTAGTGTAAGAATGTTTATGGCAGATTCATGATAGCCAACACCAGTGAAAAGTAAGTGCTCACTGATGCCTGAATGAGTTAAAAATTATACATAAATAAATAAATTATGGCACATAATCCCCATTTAGCTAATATAGATGGAATGCTAGTCAAAAACAAGAAAGAATGGTTCTACTAAAACATACAATAAAATAGTTTAATCCCAAAAGTATGTTGCTAAGTGAAAGATACCATACAAAAACTAGCACATAATCAAGGATTAAAGATATGTAAATTTCTGTAAAATGCAAATAAATCTATAACAATGGATGAGGGTCAATTGTTGCCTAGGGTTGGGGTTGGAGGGAAAGATAAATTATAAACAGGCATGAGGAAGCTCCAGATGGACATGTTTATTATCTAACTGTGACGACGCTTCACAGGCATATACTTAGATTGAAACTTTTCAAATTGTTCATTTTATATATGTGCAGTTTATTGAACTTCAATTACGCCTCCATAAAGTAGTTTAAACAATTATATGCCCCACAAAGCACGTCTTCCAGCCAAGAGCTGGCTGTGGTCCAACAGTTTGAATTCTCAGATGTCATGATTACCATAAAAACCAGAAGGACACCATGAAATAATTAGGATTCGGTCACTGAATGATCCAAGCCCAGGTATCTGTGAGAGACTAAGAAGAAAGGGGCACTTTCCCTTCTGGGTCTTTTAGGACTGAGGAATTCAGCTCTGCAGGACTGCTCTGCTGTGGCTGATGGTATTGACCCATCTTGCCATAGGGCATAGGGCATAGGTCCTGCAAAGTCAAGGGGCTTCTCAGGCTCAGGACTTGGGATTCTAGAAGACTTTTTATCTGGGTCCCTGCTGTGGTCAGTCACTGCACGAGAATTCATAGGGGTGGTTAATAGACAAATCTCAGGACTCCCCTGATTCCAAGGTAAAATAAATCTCCTAAGGAATGTTCTAGCCAGCCCCAGAGTGTCAAGATGACTTCATTATATCTGGGATAGAAGGAAAATGGTTCTAATTGCATCTTTTAAATTTTTAATTCCAGTGTCCACTTCGAGGTCTTTCTGTCTTGGGTTCCACCTTGTGGAGCGAGTTTCCTGGCCCAGGGCTTTCATGAGGCCATATCTGATAATGGGCAGAAATCCAGGGAGCGCCAAGGAAGCAGAGGATCTGCTCCCCCTGATAGAGGTGCAGAGCACAGCAATGGAGACTGGCCCCTATCCCTCAGGCAATGTGCCTCAGCCCTGGCACAGAGAACAGCCAGCTGTAGAGGCTTTGACCCTTTCTCTACCAACAGAATCCATGCCAGTTCGTGGAACAAAAGAGGATTTAATCTCCTCTGTCACTGGCAGCCAGATTAGCAGGTACCTCCAATAAAGGTCCTCATGTTTACCTTCAAGTCATCCTCCTGACTATTGTTATTCTCCAGGAAAAACCACTTCATTGCACCTTAAGTAGGACAGGCTGTTTAACTTCTCAGTGCCCCATTTTCCAGTGATTCATTCATTTACTCTTTCAACAAACAGTCAATTTATACCTACTATCTAGAGGTCACTCATGCACTCTTGGTAGGAATAAGATTAAATGGAGGTTTGCTAAAGACCAAGATTTTCTTCTTTCATTATATCATTCATAATATCAGAGACCAGGACAATTCTCTTTTCTGTGTATCATTAATAATATAAACTATCATGTTTTGAACCACTGTTAAACTTGAATTCCCTTATACACATCATTCAAAAGGCAAGTCAGATATATAATGAGCATTGCATAGTTGCCAAAACAAAAGTTAAACAATTCACCCGAGGCCCCCAGCTTCATGACTGTCCAAGTTGGAATCGGAACACAGTAATACCTCAAACTCAGTCACTTTCCGTTCTAGCAGGCAGCTCAGTAGACACCCCAGGCTGTCTCAGTGATTTTAATATGATGAAGTTCAGTACTTCAGCAAACATGTTCACATCTCTTATCTCTGGCACATTTTATAGAGAATTACAGTAGTAGGTAATGTGTGACTACACAGGGCTTTGGTGGATTCTTGGTCTAGTTTGGGGTTCCTAACCTTTCAGTTCAGTAATCATTTTTGTTTGTTATCAGAAAATAATTTGCTAAATGCACCGGAACATGATCTATAAGGAAGGATTCTGCCTCATTAGCTAAAAAACTAAAGAGGCCCCAGAAAAAAAGAGTTGAATATTGGGCATGACGTTTTATTTATTTCCCAATATCCATGGCTCGCTAGGTACCAGCGCAATTTCAAGCACCAAAGATAAGCCTGTGGTTAAGATCAGCAGAATTCCAGCTAGATTGGTGGTGACACTGTCAGCGTAAAGGTTTAGATGACTAGCTGGGAGGAAAACAGGCACACAAGCCATGAGGAGGTCAGCTTTGGTGACACCAAGTTTGAGCTATCAATGAGCAATGAAGAGGACATTTCCAGGAGAAGCAGGGATATGTGGAGCTGGCCCACATGATCTCTGACAAGTCAATCATTTCAATTCTCAGGATTTTTCTTGAGGTCGTTGGCGTCAAGTTGATAGCTGAAAATCAGCCACAATTGATACTCTTATACAAGGGGAATTGGGACACTTCATATCAGGGCTCCTGTTCCTTCTCCCCATGAGAGCTGGTTGTTAGAGATTCACCAGTACATCACTAGGTAAAGGAGAAGAGGACTGGGTATGCAGACCAGGAAAAGGATTCTGTCCTCTTTGCATTCTAAATCCTGTTTTTAAGGTCAGAATACAGATGGTAGCCAATGCCTTGGGATGGATGTGGCAGCCTTGGGGAGAGTGATTGAAACAAAGAACTAAGAAAAGACCTTAAAAACAAAAAAAGGCATAATGGTAAGTGGAGGGAAAAAAAAAACCCTAAAAGATATTGGAATGAATCTAGTCTGAAGTATCAGGAAGGAATTTCACAAGAGAAGGGTGATAATCTTCAAAAACTTACCTGGAATTTGGCAAGTGTCTAGGCAAATCACTGATTCACTGGGACAAAGCATTTTCTAAGAGTCCAGGGGGATCAAGCCAGAACAGAAAGGTGAAGGGTGGGTGGGAACCAAGGTCGAGGAAACAAGGACCAGAGAGGCCACGTCCGGGGACTAGCAACTTTCCCTTCTGAAAAGAGGGAAGTAGGTATTCTTTTCCCAAGCCTCAGCCCTTGGATTGCTGTTTTCCTTTCTTTGCACCGGATGTACACAGGATGCACATCCCTTTTTCATATGGGACGTGAAGAAGGCAAGAGCTTTAGCTCCGCTGAGCAGCTCTCCTCTCCTGAGATTGATGGCACCCAAATCATCGAACCTGGAAGTTCAACTGCTTATCGTTTATGATGGCTTTTTCTCCAGATGGCTAATTTAATTTCCCACATGTTGAATTTTTCCCTAGCTTTCTTCTCCGAGAGCAATCTAAATTTCATGCTCAGGGAGTACCTTGCTCTTACCCTCTGATCAGATGCTCCAAGAGGGAATATTTTCTCTGCTCATTTTTAATTCATAGAAGTTGCAGCAGGCTTGTGGGAGAGGAGGAGGAAGGGAAGAGTACACCACTCACGCTCCCTGGGGGCAGGAACTGTCCCACCCACCTCAGAGAAGCAGCCTCACCCACAGGCACACTGGGAGGATTGGTCAAGGTCTCTACCATGGTTCTCCATTCTCAAGGTATCAGCCAACTGGGCTCGGGATGGGCAACGACTCAGTCGATGGTTAATCCAAAATCTATTTTGGAATGGTCACTGTCTGACAGTGATTTTCTGGCTCAAAAAAAAAAAAAACTAGAATAATCAGATTGCCTTAAACCTCCCTCAAGGTCTCTTAGCTTGAATCCTTCCATTTGTGGGAGTGTGGTCTGGAAGGATATTAAAATTAGAGAGGTGAGTGGACAGGCAGGCAGAGAAAATCAGAGGAGAGATGACTACATGTTTCCTGAGAGATGTAGATAGTGTTTGAGGCTATAACTGAGCCTCACAAAAACTGGAACTTACTTTCTCTTTCTCTCTCTCTCTCTCTCTCTCTCTCTCTCTCCCTCTATCCTAGGGATTGAAACCAGGGGTGCTTTACCACTGAGTCAAATCCCAGCCCATTTTTATATTTTATTTAGAGATAGGGCCTTGCTAAGTTGCTGAGGCCAGCTTTGAATTTGCCATCCTCCTGCCTCAGCCTCCAGAGCTGCCGGGATTAGAGGCATGCACCACTGAGCCTGGCAAAAATTGGAATTTTGAAACAGGAAAGTTCAAGGTCTCAAAGTCACAGTTCATTACAACCAAAGCCCTAATTAGCCCTAATTAACATGAACGTGGATTTTATCTAAGAAACTATCTTTTCATTCTTTTTTTATTTATTTTTTAATTTTAGGTCATTGTACACAAATGGAGTACAATATCATTTTTCTGGTTGTACACAAAGTAGAATCATACAATTTGCATATTTATACATATACATAGAGTATAGATGTTTGTCTCATCCTATTATCTTTCCTTCCCTGCCCCCTCCCCACTCCTCATTTTCTTCTATACAATCCATCCTTCTCCATTCTTCCCATGCTTCCCCCCACCCCCGCTACGTGTCATCAACCACTTATAAGAGAGATCATTCGGCTTTTGGCTTTTGGTTTTTTGGGATTGTCTTATTTCACTTAACATGATCTTCTCCAATTCCATCCATCTACCTGCAAATGTCATAATTTTATTATTCTTTATGGCTGAATAATATAACTTCATTCCTATTACAAACATTTAGTAAATACCTACTCCATACCAGATGGATAAAGAATAAAACCCTACCTTTCTTATCCTTAAATAATTCTCAGTGTCAAAAATAGAAAAGAAAGACAAGAAAGTCAAAACTCATTGGAAAATGGGAGAAAACAAAGGAAAGTTAAAGACACAGCAAAAGTCAGAATTTGCTGGGGACCATTTCTACAATCCTTGAAGGGCAGCTGTTCTTTCTATCAGCACCTCCAAGGAAGCTCAGACTCAAATGCTGCCCACAGGATGCTTGTAGCTCATTTCTGTTTATCACCATGGATTCATCGCATCAGAAAGTCTAGACGTTTTAGCCTGTTTGACAGTTGAGTTGGTTTCTCTCATCTACGAGGTCACACTCTAAACACTATTTCTTTATTTTGCCATCAGGAATATCTTGAATTGGCCTGGCTAATTCATAAAAAATGCAAACCTATTTTTCTTTACTAAGAGCTGCTCACTAAATAATAAGCGTAAAGTGCCCAGATGAGCATTTGATAAATGGGAGGGAGGTGAGAGGCAGGAATTACCACGCATAATCCTCAATTAATACATGGGTAATTTATGACTATTATTTACACTTTGAGATGAAAGGAAGCTAAGGGTTGGTGAGGTTATCTGTTACCAGATAACATCCAATTCTTTCCATGGTTTTCTATTACATTGTGTGGAAAATATCAGACAGAAGGTTTCTTATCCAAACTAACCCTTATAGACAACAACAGCAAGTGAATCCACAGGCTCGGTTTCACTTTTCCGGATCACCCTCAGAGTCACTGTGGTCTTCAGGAAGATCAATGCAACATACAAATGGATCTTCAATGTCCTCATCTATTTAACATTAAGTCCCCATGTAATTACTTCTGTACACACACACAAAAATGTGGTATATGTGTGTATGAATATATATTAAAATCTATTTTTTAAAAAACAGTAAAAATGGAGAGAGAGGAAGGAAGGAAGAAATCTAAGGAAGGACTTACAGCAATAGTTAGAAACAGTGAACTGATCCTATTTAATTAGTAATAATTGAGTAAGGTAAAATGTCAGTATTTGGCAAACAGAGATGTTGGAAACTTTTAATTAGCAAGAAATTCTTGCCAGTTGTGGCTCAAACCTCCTCCCACCAGGCAAGGCCTCTATAAAACAATTTGCGCAGTAATGGAAATACAGAGTTAAATAATGAAGCAGTTCCCCAGCTTTGGGGAAGAAAGCAGGGCAGCCTTTTCAAGTATTCACTTAGTGTTGACTAGAGGGAGGAAGGAGAAAAAAATATATAGGTCTTCCATTCACACACCAGATGTTCCCATTAAACAATTACTTTCAAGAAGTCTTGGCTCATGTGGATGATAATTGTTGCTGAGTTTGGGAGTTTAAGAACCTCAGAAGAAAATTCCTGGTTGAGTGAGAGCTAGCTCTTGCTGTGATGGGCCATAAGGGTCTAGTCTGGGGGAGCTCATGGTCTCACAGGTGACAAGAACCCCCACTCCTATACGTTAGAAGAGCTTTGTATTGGCTCACTGCTGGACCCAGGGACTAGGGAACCCAGGTGTACACATTTGTGAGTGGTCAAGGGAGCTGACTTCCCTGGTCCTAGATTCGTCATATGGAGGAGGAAGTAGATAGCCTTTCTACATACCTTCTATCTGCAGGGACACTTTAATCGTAGGGATGAGAATATGAGCTGACCACCATCACCTGGTATCTTAGTTCAGGTTTCCTAGAAGCAGGACCTGATACAGGGATCTGGGACGTGTGTGGCATTCATTTAAGGTTTTCTCTAAGGGAAAGAGGGAAAGCAGATAAAAAAGGGGGGGGGGCAGAATGTAATCTCAGATAAGGTTCAGATTTGGTTTGGTTATAGGGGTCTCTAACAACTTGCCCTATCCAGGGTTTTGGGTGTTACTTCTGGAAGAGATGAGGTCTCCTCTGAGGCAGAAGCTCTGAGAAATCATCAGCCCACTCTCATAGACTCTGGTGTTGGCTGTACTCCTGCAAAAATGTGTGCACATAGGTGGAAGGAGAAGCCAGGAAATTGCTTTCCTCTCTGACCCTTGTTGAGCCAGCATATTAATTTCACTGCAGAGTATGTTATCTCATTTGATACATACAATGACCTGATAAGATAGGCAGGACAGACACTATGTTCCTTTGTGCAGACTCCTATTTTCTGAGGGAGCGAATGTGCTCAGAGTGATTGGTTTCCTAGCCTAAGGAAGCCAGGTCCTGTGCGAAGATTGGAACTAGAACTGAGGACATCTTGACTTCAAGTTCCACATCCTCTACTATTGCTCTCATTCTTTCACCTGATGAAAGCTGAGAAAAGTCACATGGTGACTGCAAGCCTTGAAGTGGATGAACCTGCCCACACCGTGATAGGGAAGGGGGCTCCTCACGAAAGGCTCTGGGGGAGCCACACCTGTGCTGGGTCTATTCTGTGGTGATTTGGATGTAGGTTGGTGGGAGGTGAGAACTTTCCAGGCTCAGGTCGACCACAGACATCGGGGCATGGCAGGCAGAGAGGGTTCTGCATAAACAGAGGTAAGCTGCGTGTCTGTGCAGGGAAGAAGGTTCTGGACTGCTTCCGCCTGTCTCTCCTCTCACTCATCTCTACCTGGGTTTCTCTCCATCTCTCCACCCAAAGCAGCCTCTAGTTTCGAAATCAGACTTCAGTTTCTAGTTAACTCCTCATTCCTCCATTAGATGAAGATCAGTGATACCCTTCAAACCCAATAGGCATTTCCTATGAAGTAACAGTAGGGGTTTCATTGAATGAAGATGGTTTAGGAAAGACCAAGGTGTTTGAATTCTCCACTCTTATCTCAAATGCCCTTATCCTTGAGGTTCCTATGAGTTAGTCACAAAGGGAAAGACAGAGAAAAACAAATGGCCAGTCCCTTGTTCCTAAGACCTGGGTCACAAATCCTAATGCAGGATATTTTGAGAAACCTGAATGATGCACATGACCCAACCTAGATATTTGTGAGGCTTCTTTGTCAATCTCCCCTCTCAGGGAAACTCTGTGAAACTCACAGGGTAGAATGACTCAGTGTATTTCATAACAAAACAGAAAGCTGCAAGAGCACATCTGAAAGAGAACTCTCTTCTTTTCTGAGGGATGGCCCCATCATGGCAGTGCAGTGGCCCCAATCACTAGCCAAGTGATCCCAATCCATATCCTGGAATCTGAGAAATCAGATCACTCTCCTCCTTCAGTTAGAAGTGGGGGTGGGAGAATTGGAAGAAGATTTCTTAATAATAGGCCACTAGGTTTGTGGGATTAAAGAGCTTGTACATATTAAGAGACCCAAAAATAATAATTTATAAAATGAAAACCAGGAAAGCAAACCCATAACAGACAGCCCAGATTCCCTCTAGACAGAGCACTGGGAAATAGACCTGGTATGTTTTGTAGAGGGAAAGAAGACAAAGAAAGCAATGGATCAGGTTCCTGTCAGTGGATGCTGCTAGTGAAGGAATGTGGTGGGGTGGGGGCAATGAAGGAGATGGCCTCCCATACAGGTGCACTGCCTAATTCAATTTCTAGCCCCTTGTTTTCATATTTGTTTTGTCTTTTATTTTTTAGGTATAGGTTTGTATCAAGGGTTACAGGTAGATATACCCACCCAGAGGAGATGAAAATAGCTGATTTCTTATTTGGAAAAGAATTTTGCAGATATAGTTAAGGATCTTGAGCTGAAATCATTGTGGATTAACTGGGACCCTAAGTCCCAGACACATGTCCTTAGAAGGAAAGGGAGAACCCACTTAGAAGATGATGCATTGACAACCAAGGAATGCCAAGAATGACCAGCATCAGCCAGAATTTAGGAGACAAAGACAGAATGGATTCCCCACCCCTAGAGTCTCCAGAAGAAACCAAGCCTACCAACTCCTTTATGTGGGACTCCATCCTCTAGCACTGTGAGAGAATAAATGTCTATTATTTTAAGCCACCCATGTTAGATGATTTGTTATAGCAGCCCTAAGAAACTGATACATTCTGCTAGTTCCTTGGAAACATGTTCTGAGAGGAACAGTGTAGAAGTACAAACCACCAGGCTGCCCTTAGGCCAGGTACCTCAGCTATCAGGAAACAAGGCCACCAATCAGAATGCTAGGCTGTGCTGGAACTTGGGAGCTCCCATAGTCTCCTGAGGCCAGTGACCCCACATAGGTGCTTCTGCCCTGGGCCCATCAGGTGGTATCATACCTCAAAAATATTCCCTTAAGCACAGCTCAGAGTCCCTGGGGAACAAGCTGAAATGACAGAACTGCTCTTCTTTTTGGCAAAGGTCTTTTTATCAAGCCTTACAGGGTATATTTTCAATCATCCCCATATCACAATGAAGAGACAAACCTGTTAGTGTGTGTTCATTGAGACAGGGTAAAAAAAAAAAAAAAAAAAAAAAAGAAGCCAAATGTAGAACCCTGTGGCTTGGTGCACCCAGGGACTAACTGAGGCTTTGAGCCTCTATGAATCTTAGCAGTTAGGCAACGAAATGTAATTCAATCTTTTTAACTTCATGATATATATCCGCGTCAGTGGTTTAAGATAAGGGAAAGACTTTAGTGAAAAATGAAACTTCTGGTGAATAAGTTGGAGAATGTTGAATAATATACAAATATTTCTTTCCCCTCTGTCAGAGAGATTCCAAACCCTGCCATTCTTTCATACAGAAAATAATTGGGAGGAGGAAAGAAAAGAAACAGTGACACTTGCGGTCGGAAGAGGGAGGAGTGGAAGGGGTGGGGGACGAGGCCAGGAGGAAAGCAGGGAGGAGAAGAGACCCCAGCATGTAATAATGGAAGGATCCTAAAAGATGCCAGGAAATTGGCACATAGTTGATAATAACCATAATAACAAAGCTAATGATAGGCTCTGGCAGAGGGAGGACCTTGCCTGGTCTTATATTTGTTGTAAAGAAAAGGAGCCGCTCAGCTGGCAGGGTTGGCTGCATTTAGTAATTCAGCATTCATCCTCCAAAAGCCCACCAGCCACGTCACAGGCCTGGCCTCTTGTCTCCCACACTATCCCAACCCTAATTTTGCTTCTACAAAATTATTGGTATTGCAGCTCTTCTCTGAAGCCTGACAAAAGAACAGGTGTAGACATTAGTGGGGTGGTGGGGTTGCTTGAGGGGCTTTCTTTTCTATATTTATCTCATTGTTTCCTCCCATGGGAGGGGAGGCACAACTGGATTGTTGGAGGGGTTCAAGTAGGGTCCATGTGGCTGAGGGGGGCAAGAGGAAGCCTTGGGTTCCTAGCCTTCCTGTGATTCTGCCCTGGCCAGGACTTGCTGAGTTATGCCATACAGATGTTCTGGAAGAGCAGATGCAAGGTGGGGTAGAAGGAGTTATGCTGAGCCCATCCTACTTTAGATGCTCTGTGGTTATTATTTTATTTTCTTCACAAAAACAAAAAAGAAAGTTGAGTCTTGGCAGGGGAAGAAATTTGCCCAAATTCATCCAGCTGATAAATGCAGAGACTGGAATGGATCCAGGCCTGCAGCCCTTCAAAACCCCAATACTTGTTACGACATTCTGCTCCTGCCCCTAAATGAGTCTGGGGTGGGAAGTAATAATGTTAATTCTGAGAACTCAGAGTAGGAGAGATGCCATTCGAAGGAAAGAAAATTGCCAACACATCAATAAATGCTCATTACAAGTGTAGTCTGTACATGGAAACTTGTTTAGAGAGTATAATCCTTTTTTGTAAAGCATAGGGCTAGTGTGAGTCAGCTCACCTTCCCTGGGTGATACCCCAGGTCCATGGGTCCAGAGTTCCAAATCGTAATCTGTAACCATCACCTTATATCAGAGCATCAGGTAGGATGCTCTAAAGCTCAGGAAAGGAATGCTGCAGAAAGTTTCCCCTCTGTTTGAAATGCTTCCTCAGCACCAGGAATGCCTTCCTCTAATCTAGGTCCTTCACCTCACACTTCATGCCCAATCTCCTGCCATGTCTGATAACCGCTTTAAGTCTTAATTGGTGTTGTTCTGTTCCATTTGTTAACAATATCAAATTACTTACGGATGAGACTCTGCCAACAAGATTGCTAAACAAAAGTTTTTCTACTTTGTGCAAAGAAGACAAAAGACTAGCAGAGAGCCACACAGGAGCCATTTCCTTTGCCAAGAATCTTGAGTAATGATTTCCTATATCTTTAATACTCATTGTGAAGGACTTAAGTAATTACAATTTCTTTTTCCATTTATAGAGTCCAATAAACCATTCTCTAGCAGATATCATGCTACTACAAGTCTTATTTGGAATTATTGTCCATCTTTGACCTATGGATGTTCCTTTTTCTACTATGGTTAATAATCAGTATTGCAGAACAATCTCATTATGTTTTTTAAAGTTTATTAAAAAGGACTCTCTGGCAATACCCGGAAATCCACTAGACCTGAGTACCATCATGGACATTTGATGTGAATTTTACTTTTTTCCCCCTCATAATTATGAAACCAATAAGTGCTCATTCTAAAAACTTGAAGCAATATAGAAAATACAAATGTTATTGCAGACTAAAGGTCACTAAATTCAAAACCTGATTTTTAATTTATTTCATATAGTTGTCTTTCCAGCTCTTTTTTGACCATTTCCCCATCCCATCCAACCTCCATTTCTGCCACTTTTCCCATTTTCAGACCTATATCATTTTGCCTAAGGGAAAAATTCATTCTAGATGGAAAAAATGAGAAGATGCCAACATTTTAATGCCTTGTGTAAAAATAATTTCCTTTGTGAATTCCTCTTTAACTTTCACTACTACCCTTTCTCTGCAGGAAAAGAAAAAAAAAAGACTTTTCTCCCCTATTCTGTTACCTTTCTCTAAATTATCAAAACACTTTGTCCCTTGAAAGAGTACAAATGAGAAAGAAGATTGAAAAATTAGTTAAAAAAATGTTCCTTAATTTATAAGTTCACCAAGCCAAGAATGGGGTCCTATATTCAATGTCTTAAATTCCAAAGCCAAAACAGAACCAGACCTTTAATTTCATTTCTTAGTTTAGCCTCAATAAATATTCAAAGGGCAGTGATTTAAAAAAAAAAAAAAATTCCCTAAATTGTTTTTGTAGTAGACATCCAGTGTTCTGCATCCATTTCCTCTTTCTAACCATTGACTCATTTTCTTTGGTGATTTTGGGTAGGGGATGAATACATTTCCCACTAGTTAGGTAGTTGTTTTAGTCAGCTTTTTCACTACTGTGACTAAAAGACCTGACCAGCATGTTGTGGAGGAGGAAAAGTTTATTTAAGGGCTCACGGTTTTAGAGGTCTTAGTCCATAGAAGGTCAGCTCCATTCCTTGGGGTTCAAGGTAGGCAGAATATCATGGCGGAAGAGTGTGGCAGAGGCAACCAGCTCACATCATGATCAGGAAGCAGAGAAAGAGACTCCACTCTCCAGATACAAAATGTATACCCCATAGCCTCTCCCCCAATGAACCACTTCCTTCAGTCACACCCCACCTGCCTCCAGTTAAGTCTCACTTAATCCTATCAGGGATTAATTAGTTCACTGATTAGGTTAATGCTATAACCTGATCATTTCTCTGACAAAAGTTCTTGCATTATCTCATGCATGAGCTTCTGGGGGATACCTCACATCCAACGTAACAGTAGTCTAAAAAAATTAGTAAATCCAAATGTGTTGACCCACTTCCACTTCAAAAACCAAAGTGGTATTTGGGGGTTTCTGCTCCCAAATCCTTGCCTTCATTGTTTGGTGTGGAAAGTGGATGACCCAGGTCATCAACTGATCCTGCGGTGTTGGCAAAAGCCAAGCCTGGGAAATATTCCTTGCCAAAGGTGAGGATGTTGTCAGCCTTGACTCAGCTCTGACTCTAACACTTATAAGACATCCCAGGACAACAGGTTTTCTGGGAGTGTTACCCTTTGTAACCGGTGTCGAGTCCTGCTTCCTCAGGTGTTGAAGAATAACGCCGTAGAAGCAAACTGAGGCAGGTGTAGAGTGGAAAATAAAGTTTTATTAAAGGAAAGTAAAAGCAGACTTCTCCCGGTGGAAGAAGGGGACCCAAAGGCGGAATCTGTGTGGTGAGTAAATCCTGTCCTTTTTATAAGTTTTACTCTCTTGTTCCCTTCCCCCCTCATATTTTTCCTCTCTGTCTAGGCCCACTCTTGCAGGTGAGTGGCAAAAGCAGAAAAGCAGATGGTCAGGGGAAGGGCTGAAGTGATAGCAGTTAATGTCCCAGTGGGTGTTAATTAGCAACTCTTTGCCTATAGTTCTCGAGAAGGGCAGGTAAATCTGGTTATCAATGGGCTCTGGAGATATTCCATTCCCCAGGGCAGCCTCCAACTTCCAGATGTAGGTGTTTTTCATGTCATTCATTTTCTTGATTTGACCCAATTTCTTTTATTTCTACACTGACTACCTAACCAGTTCTGGCTACAGGAGCAGCACAACGTTCTAGCATTTCAACAGTAGGATCACTGCACAAAATGTTTCCAGCTCTGCAACTTTTTAGTGCACAAAGAAGCCTCTGGCATCTCACAAGCCTTGAACAATTTACAATGCCCCCATAGTTTAGCTTCCTGATTATGAGACCCTCTATGATAAACTTTGCAGAGTGAGTTCTGGGTCCTCCATCAGACTGCAGTGTCCCACTTAGCCCCAGTGCTTGCTTGAAAAGGTCTCTGTGTTTTCGTCCTCTCCTTGTTTCTCTCCATCTCCAATCATCCCTGCTTGAGATTCCTTTGTTGATGCTGCCCATGTCGTAGCAGCTTGGTGTGCTAGTACTGCCATAACGTGGACCACAGATTGAGTCACTTAAACAACAGAAATATATTTTGTCTCATTCCTGGAAGTTAAAAATTTAAAATTCAAATTGCCAGAAAGTTGACTTCTACTGAGACCTATCTTCTTGGCTTGTAGATGGCCCAATTCTCTTTGTGTCTTCATGTAGTTATTCCTCTGAGTCTGTCCATATCCTAATATGTTCTTCTTATAAGGATTCCAGTCATTGGATTGGGACCTGCCCACATCACCTTATTTTAATTGAATCCCCTCTTTTAAGATTCATTCTCCATCTACAGTTCCATTGTGAGATACTGGTGTATATGGACTTGAACATGGGAAATGTGGGGAAACACATTTCAGCCCATCACTCTACTACTGAGTAAGCAGGTGACCTAAAAACTATCAATTAGGGAACTTACTTGGAATTTAGGTCTTCAGTAGCATGATGATAGAAAAGATAATTGGAGTTCACTCATCCCAAAGGAGGCCTCTGACAAGATGCTGTCTGCCAGGAAAATATTCCCAATCTTCCTGAGTCCCCTCTTTTCAAAACTGACTTAACTCTTTCATCTGTCATAGCCCAGTTCTCCAAACTTGACTTCATCCCACAAGCTCTTGATGGCCTTCTCATAAATTCCTTTACGCTTGAATTAATCAAGGTCAATGTCTATTTTCTGCTATTAAGAACCCTAATGGATATATTTTAAATATCCTTTAAAAACCAATCTGAAGCTATGCTCACTGGTTTTGATGGTAGGAGTTCACCACTCCCATCAGAGGCCTTCAGATGATGTCCAAGCTGATAGAGGATCCCCATAAACATAGCTTTTGGCCTCAGGGAGTTGAATGCCCATCCACTGGCCAGGATTTGAAAAGGGAAAAACAATTCAAAGACATATAGAGCACAACCTCTGACATGGAAAAATGCTTCCTCTGGGTTTTAAATGAGACTGACCATGCAACCTGGTTTCTTTGAAACACTCCTTTTCCCATGCTAGCTTTCCCAAATCAATTGTTACTAGGGCTCTCTTCAGCCTATCTGTGTCCTCTTTACATAATAATTTGTACGGTTACCCTATTTTAAGTGTATCTTGATGATTGATGTATACCCCAGGTCCAGAATGCAGCCTAACAAAGAGTAGGTATTTAATAAATATTTGTTAAAAAAGGAATGAAGGAAGAAAAGCAACCATGACCCATTATTAACTATAGGTGCATATTTAATTATTGCTTGTTCTTTCATATGAGCTAAGAGGTTTGGAAAGATGGCATCTCACTCTGGACAGCTCCTGTACAGAAAGGAGATAAGTGTTTGGAGGCCTGCCATGCTCCTGTACTACCCATGGAAATGGTGGCTGTGTGTTACAACAGGATGCATTTCAAGGCAAGGTGTGAAGCCCACCTGTTGTTAGAAACTCTGCCAAGATCTAAGCTCCACTGGGCTCAGTTCTTTCTCTCCCTACCTGCCCTTCCTGTGCCTCTTGCCTGGATGAGTCTCCAACTTGATCAGTAAGCAACCAACATACCACTAATTAGGAGGCACAAGGCATAGCTGAGGATGATTAGCTCATGATGAGCACACGCTGCCTCGAGTTGCCTTGTTACCATTATAAATAGATTAGAAATCTGGGGAGCATCTGTATTTTCCCCTCACAGAGGAGACTCTGAAATTGACATGTTGAATTGAGAATGTGTCGAGTAGAGCTTTGTAATTGACAAAGATTCACTTTATTTCTCTAGATCCACCTCTCCCTTGGTCTTTGCTTGCTGCCCCTCCCTTGCAAAGTTGCAGCTGCTGATGGAAGGCACCCAGAAATTCTCTAATTGAACCATACGATTTTGGAAGGACTGTGAGGAAACCGTTTTGGCACTACAAACCAGGTGTGTTGCTTATGGAGGCAATTATATGCTTCCCAGGTGATGCTACCTGGAAACCAAAAAGGACAGATTGGTGACAAGAACAATCCTGTTTTCTCCAGTTTGCTGCCCTAGTGGCCTCCTTTCTATGCTAATCCACCATGGTTGGACAGAGTGTTAATTGCAGCCAGCTCCTGGGACACTGACAGCAATAACCCTTTGCAAGTAAGAAGAAGTGAGCAACAAAAGATGCTGTACCTTAGGAAGAGTCTTCTGGGAGGGCCCCAGGGAGGAGAAGTAGGAGCTTCTTGGTGATACAAAATCCCTGGAGCCCAGTGCCCTTCTGCACATGGGACATTTTGGACATCAGCACTTCAGTGAAAGAAGTCTCTATTCTTTGGGGACCAGACACCTGATCTTCTCAGGAGCAAATCACTGATAGCCCCGCTTTATTTGGTTCATTTCAGTAGCTGCAAACAGCATCATTCCCCAGAGACTAAGCTGTAATGACAGATCACATGTGTGCCTGTCTTGACCAATCTTCCTGTCCTCATTGCCATTTTGAAGAGAATCTGCATTTTGCATGCAATCCCTGGAGCAGCTCTCCTTCACTCTGACCAAGCTGAAGGTACTCTGGAACCAGATGTTCAGCTCCCTGAGTGTCTAGCAGGTGTATGTCTGCAAATAATCATTTCATCAGATTGTTTTTCAATGAGTGTGCACAAAGGAACCCCAGTCAGTGACCCTCAGAGAAGCTCTGAGAGACTTCAGAACCTGGAAATGCTTGTCATCACAAAAGCATTGCTTGAAAAGGGGGAGTAAATGAAAGCAAGTTAGGCTTAAAAACACCTGAGCCAATATGCCTGGATGGGCAAGGCCATACCGTTATCAAGGTTGTACACAGGGTAGCCCTGCGTGGCAGAGTGAGCATGTTTCAGAGACTGAGAGCCTCCATCTTCAATTTTATGAGGCATCCCTGGCAGCCTGGAAGATAGGAGCCCATCTCTTGTCCCTTCCACACAGTCCGAGCAAAATTAGGCCAGTTATATTGGGAAAGAAAAGGAACAAAAAAACTCTGATGTTTGGGATCCATGTGTAACAAGTAGATTTTAACCAAAATTCTCTTCCTTGAAAGGGAGCTGGACTATCTCTCCAATCATTCTGATATATTTGCCTCCCTAGGGACACAGCCCTAAAAGGGAGGCTGATTGCATCATTTTTAAAGTTTGGGTCAGATACTGGGTTGTATAAACAGGGAGATGGTGCAGGCCGAGAGCTTTCCAGAACCAATTCATCACTTCTATGTGTTTACCCAAACAGCTTCATTTCATCCGGGTTCCAGCCCTGTGAAATAGATGTTATTATAGTCAATTTATGAATAGAGAAATGGACCCTGATTATGTCATTTTACCCCTCTGGGACTCAGATAATTAAAAAGTAGTGGATCCAAGTATTATTGAGACTTTAGTTTCCAAGTGAATTGAACTCCTGCAGAGGTTTTGCGCCTTTTTTTTTTTAAATACAACGTTCCCTTGTTTCCTCTCTGAATGATCTTGTATTTCATCATGATATATGGTCTGAAAACACAGTGTTAACTCTAGAAAAAACGAAAAAAGGTAATTGAAGTATGTTTAGAAGTCACCAAGATGTGGTAGAACTTTGGGAGGAGAGGGTTGGGCTACATGTGGTCCCCTTTGGCAATACTGCTGGGACAGACAAGAGAAATTGGCAGGACCTAGTACCTGTTAGGATAAGGCAGCCCCATTGTGTGCAATTGCTTTCTGGCCAACGTCCCTCGGAACAATGTCAACCGCTTTCACAGGTGAGCAGCCCAGTACCTGAAGCTGGGGCCCAGCAGCCCTCTGTTGAGCAGCCTAATTCAGTGCAGAGGGAGAAGCAGGGGCATCAGGCCATGGGCTGCTAAGCTAGTGGGTCAAGAGGGCACTGGCAGGAAGAGGGCTTTGAACCACTGAATGATGAGCATACATTGGATGTAATGTCCTCATCGCTTCTGGACATTATAAGTTGAGAGCCACCTTGGCACAAACATTAGGCTCTCTACTGACTCTCAGTGACCTGCAGTTCAGTTTTGCATTTCTAAAGAGGAGTGTGGTGGAAGGAGCCTTGCTTTATTTCAAAGAATACATGGATTCTATCTTTACATCTGCAGTGATTTGCTGTGTCATGTCAGGGAAGTCACATTCCTAAGTCTCATTTACCTCTCTACGGAGGGAGGAGTTTCACCTAGTACCTCTCAATGCTTTTGAAATTGGCAATGTGATTTTCACATCTCTGGAAATCAAAACAAGCCAATATGTCAGGCCATATAGTAAAGAGGGCCCAGAACAACTTGCTGGAAGTCAAAGAACTCCTAATTCTGGTCTCGAATTTCATTCTAAGGCATGATCCATCATCTTTTTGACTAATAGTGTATTTTGCCCCAGGTAACACAATTGAATGACTCTCAAAATTCTGCAGCTGTTGTCCAGGAGGAAATGAGCACCTCTGGAAGCTCTTCTTACTTCTGCACATGAAGGTGCCTGTCTCATGGTAATAGAGCTGGGGAAGGTGACTTCTGCCCAACCTCTCTTCCTGAGCTATTTTAGTGGTGGATAAAGCAGTTATCCTCAAATTTTCATGCATGTGAGAATCTGGGGAAAATCCATTTATGGTGCCGACAGGGAGGCTCCAGGCATGGTATTAATTTCTGGAGGTTTAGTTATCAGGCCTAGAACTGCCTTAGAGAAATTTCCTCACTGGTGAGAACCCTGCATAGAAATAGCCACAAAGCCAGTGGCCCTCTCTGCCCTCTGCCTTTGCCTCTGTCCACTACTGATAAATCTAACAGATGCATGCTGGTGGAGGACACAGGATCTAATAATATTCCTAGCCATGACTTGGCTCAACTGATTCAGCTGACTCATACTGTTTTACTTACTGCTTTCATTACTTTCATTCTCTTTAGTCTGGTAGAGTACCTTTGCCAACCCAGACATTAAATTAACAGGAGAACTAAGATCCCCTTGGGAAACTAAAACTGACATATTTAGAAAATTCATCTATCTTTACCTTGAAATAGGAATATTAGATACTTTATATTATTACTTAGAAATTTCAAATGAAAAATTCATTAAAGAAGTATAGGTACTTTGAGTTATGAATCATTAGACCAAAAAATCCCACTACATCTTTTTAGAGTTACGTAAGTAACATTTTCAACATTTGAGAGAGGAACTTGTAGAATGTAAAAATTTGAAAAGGTGATGATAGCTCAAGGAAAGTTATACCAAGAATCATACATAATTTCTAAATAAAGTCCTAAATGAAAATAAAAACATCTCTTTAGTCTTTTATCTTCAATTTGAGTTTAGAAAACGTGATTCCAGAATAGTTTACTTGTTTCCAAAATGTAGGATCAAATTATTGACCAAAACTTTTTGGTTTATTGGGTTTCTGGAATCCATGAAAATTTGTCATGTATTTTAAACATGAAAGGAATAAAAATCATCCAATTTATAGCCCTTATTCTGGATGCTTAGTCCATATCCCCTTATTGACCTAGTGTGGAGAGGAGCTACCCATTCAGCCCAAAGGAGGAGATTTGTTGTTGATTTCACTTGTCAAACAGCAGGAAGAAGTGGGGACAAACTTGTTAGTTTCCTCTCCTGTTTTCATTTCCCTACTTACATCTTTAAGCCCTGAGCAGGAGTTTGGTCTTTACCACTCACTGGTACTGGTACCTGACTCAAAGGTCCTGCAGTTGTCAAGAGTTCTGTTCAGAAGTCCAAGCCATACACATTTGGTTGGGAAACTTGGACACTGGTTCAAATAGGTCATGTAATGAAAACTCTTCCTAGGGTTATAGAAAATGAACAGGTATAATAAATTGAATTAGGGTTCTCAAGTTTTTGTGCACACCCTATATTGGGAATATTCATCTGTGCCTTTTGTTATGAAGTCTATTAGAAGAATAGTGTCATGCACCAGAGGAGGAAGACTTATTTCCCTAGCCACTGATGTTGGACTTGGCCATGTGATTCTCTTTACTCAATATAATATGAGTGAGGGGAAATGGAATGACTGGTTTGAGCAAGGCTCTTGAGGCACAGGGTGTTCTGCTGGCCCCACATGGAACTCTGCCATCCATCCCTGCAAAGATCCTCGTCCCAGAGTGATAATGACTCATGGGGAACCCAAAGCCTGCATTCAGACTGGCCCAGCAGAGCTTTAAGGGGTTCAGCCAGCCACAGTCAACCTGAGGACTGACTCACGAGTGAAAGATAATACCTGCTGTTAAAAGCCATTCCTTTTTTTCTTGCGTATAGCATTATTGCAGCAATGTTTGTGGATAGAATAGGTAAACTGCCCAAAGACATACAGCTCAGTCAAGTGGGTAACTTTGATGTACAAAAATACATTTATTTTCAACAATTTCAAAACCACTGTCTTTTTTTTTTACAGTAGAAATATTCAAATGGAACAATAAAACCAAGAACAGTATATGTACATATACTGTATATATAGATATGACTCATGCATTCGTATTCCAGTGTTTAGTACAAGTATTGCAATTGTCTGCCCATTTAACCCTTGAAACAAAGAAGTGGGATCTTCAGAAGCACTCCCAATACTACTGATCTGTGCCGTAGCCAGCTGAGATTCTCTGTGTCACATTCTCCCTGTATCACACAAAGAGAATTGCAAACAACATCCCACAGAAATTAACAGGTATAAAACGTGGCCTTTCCTCCCATATATATACAGTATATCCTTCTTGAAACAAATGTGCTCAGGCTGAGCCTGAAACTAAAAACAATGCTAACAGCATGGCTTACAGTGACCTACTGAAAAGAACTGGTATGTCGAATGTGTGAAGGGGCTGAGGAGCTGGAAAAGCAAATACGGGCTTTGAAAGCCACTCACCCCAGAGGCAAGAACTACCTTAAGGGAACTGAAGGCAGACATTTGACTTTAAGGAAGTTGTGTACATCTGACAAGCAAATAGCACAGCTTTGCTAAAATCGTCTTTGACTAATATCATTAAAGGCTAGACCTCTATTTGGCCTGCAGGGTTCACATGGACTCGGGATTCCACAAAGGCTTCCTGCCTTCCAGTCTCTCTACTCTTCCTATGCCAAGAGGCACTCACTGGGCTTAAATTAGTGCCCAGGGGATTTTTCCCAGCTAAGAGTAGCCTGAGGATTTGCCGTAAGCATCACACCTTCCATGGAATCTAATGAGAAAACAGAGACGGGCCAGGATCCTTAATCAGTGCTGGCTTCTTCAGAGAGGACAGTTTTCTCAGGCTGATAAATATCCTCTAATTTTTTTTCCTTTTAGAAAGGAAGCCTCGCCATCTGGATCTCAATTTGCAGTCTCTAGTGGGTCTCATCTTGCAACTTCTTCCATGTCATTCTTTCATGGTGTCACTAGAGTCCTTCCTTTATCAATTACCCCAAAGAAGCCCTCCCCCCGCCCCCCTTTATATACATAAGTAGAAACCAGCTATGGTGTGGACACGGAGATGCAAGAGTTAAGAGTGACAGACAGCTGAAGAGCATCCAGAACCCAACACATCAAGCAGGCCTGGGGTGGGGCAGCTCCGAGGGTGAGTGCGTAAGCCAACACGCGCATCTTTCTTTTTTCTGTTTTCTTTTTTACTAAACATTAAATTATTTCTCAGGAAATAAAAAGCTATTTACATTGTAGTTATGTACAATAAGCCATCTGCAGCCTCGCTGTGGACATGCACGAGGCAGGGCCTCTTTAGAGAGGTGTGCACGCTTTCTGCAGCTAAGTCCACTCCCCACCAACCTACCTCCTGCAGATCCAACTGGGAAAGGATTTGTTTGATGTGTGTGCGCCAGGGGTGTGGGAGTGTTGGTGACCTCAGGGGTCATAGCAGATTAATGAAAAGCCAACCCAAGTTGAATTTTAAAGAGAGGGAGGGAGAGAGAGAGAGAGAGAGAGAGAGAGATCACAAGGAAAAAGAGAGTCTTTGCATTACTAATGGCAGAATAAAGCGAGGAGGCTGTGGGAAGATGCATCCTTTGCCTTTAGCACAAATACAGCCATTGATTCTTTTTGTCTCATTTTAATCAGCTAAGAATGCCTTTTTCTCCAAAGCTAAGCATCTGCCTGGGATTGATGAGGGGGCCCTTGGTAAACAAAAGGTAAAAAAGACATTTTCATTTTTCCATAATAATAGTAATAATAGTCATCAAAAATAAAAAGTCAGAAAGGTGGTTGACCACGTGGCTTGTTGGTGTTAGACACTAGTGCAGTTGGGGATCTCCTTTGTGCTTTCGCTGTTCGCAATGGTGGCGATTCCTCCTGCAGAGAAGAGAAGACACAGAGGGAAAGAGTGTAAGTTCAACAAGGGTGGGAACCTTTGTCTTATTTATTGCTAAATATCAAGCCACGTGGAATGGGTGCTTAATTGGTACTTATTAAACAGGGCTCCTGGATATTCCCAGCAGCTCACTGACTCATCTCATCCCTGTGCAATGTGCACCACGTTCCACACAAGCACAGGGAGAATCCACACACCGACTGCAGTGTTAATCTCTATGGAGAACAACAGCAATGGCTATCATGCAGCAACTGTGCCAGGGACAGCATCGTTTGATGAATACAGTTATCTCAAAATAGATTTTCAGACACAATGTAGGAATTCCATAGAATCCTAGATAATATTATTCCCATTTCACAGTTGAGGAATACATGGCCCAGAGAGGTCACAAAGCTAGTGGAGTGGCAAAGCAAGGGCTCTCTGATGTCAGATTCATGTGACCATTAACAAGGACATAGGATGTTTTTGCTTTATAGGAAAAAAAATCCAACAGTAATGGATAGTTGACTTCATCCCTGCCCCACAGCAACCCCAGAACTTCTATTCTTGATAGAATTCTAAGGGAAAAAAAGTCTCTCAATTTCATTTGGCCAAAAGTGGCAGACAAATTTTAAAGCATGATTACATCATGTAGACAGTTTCCTCTGGCCTTCCAGTCCATACTGTCTAGGGGACAGGTAACACACACTGGCTGGCCAAGTGTTTAGAGGACAGAAGACTGAGGCACTTGATGGCACAGGGACACATACCTAGGACCCGAGTGTCCAACTCTTTTTCCAGTAGTTCCTCAGGCTCAGTGAAGTCACTGAGTGTGATTTTGGGGGCATTTTCACTTTGGCTCACTGACCCGATCATCTCCTGCTCCTTGTCATGTTGAACTTGGGCATAAATGTTAATCCAAGGGATTTTCCTATAAGGGTTAGGAACAAAATCAGATTAAGTTCACAGGTATGCCAAACTTGGGCAACTGTAAATTTGGGGTGATAAAGGAAGGAAATGTCAACAGGAAGAGACAATGTCAGGGAAAAATACTAGTCACCTAAAGACATTGTGGCCATTAGGCTAAGGATGCAAAAGCCAGTCAGAGACCCAAGTGCCCAAGAGAGATGAAAACCACGGAGCTTTGAGGAATGTACCCTCTTCCGGGGTGAAAAGCAAGCAGGGATAAGCAAGGGCAATGAGCAACTGCTGTTGGCTGGTTATTCATTTAGATCCTTAAAATATTTTCCTGGTACTAAGTTTTCTAAAGGAACAGGATTTGAGACTCTTAAGTTTGTACAGAAAAAGGCATGTGTCCTAAGATTGCATTAATTTAATCAAGTCACATTTGCTTGTGTTATAAATAGCCAAGAAATAATCAATTCCTAAGCCATTATTACAACTTCCAGAGCAACACCCATGGGCCAAGTATCTTAAGTACTTTGATAATCAGTTTCCTTATCTGTTCATTGAGGATACAATAGCTTCCCTTTTATGACTATTGTGAGTGTTAAGGAAAGGATTAAGAGAAGCTAAATAACTTCCTTTAAAAACACAAATGCAAACAAGACCAGTTTTGGGGTAGAAGACTGGGCAGGTCCAAGAGATAAATCTTTTTGGAACATTCACATCCTGATCCTTCTCTGTTATCTCCTGACCCATTTTGTGCTGGAGTCTCCTTCACATTCCTCTAATCCAGAGCTTCTCAAACATCGAAGGGCTCAGGCTTCACCCAGGGACCTGTAATATGTCCACTGTGACTTTATAGGTCTGGACAGGATGGGTTGAGACTCCACATTCCTGCCAAGCTCCCAGGTGATGCTCATGTCATTGGAAGGCTACACACCCAAGCTTTGAGAATCTAATAGAGAATCTAATAGAGAAGCTATTCCCCATCTTGGGGCCTTGGTTTTGAGCCAACTGTTCCCTCGTCTATAGCAGGCCTCTCTCTGCTCTTCTTATGATGGTTTCCTTCTTGCCCTTTGGAACTTGGCTTATGCACCATCCCTGAGAAGCCTCCCCTGTTACAAATCCATGACTGTGGATGATTTCTATAAAAGCAATAAATAGGACTTTGGCTTAGGGAAATGCAATAGGCAGTGTTTATTGACTTGTTTTCTGTCTTTCTCTCCCACTAGACTAAAAGCCCCATGTGGACAGAGTCTATGTCTACTATATTCACTGATCTATATCTGATTTAGTGAGTGCTTGACACATGGTTTACTTACGTTCACTAAGCCTTTACTGAATAAATGAATAAATGGTTCACAGACTGTCTTCCATCTGTTTTCCCAAAGAGTAATCTTTAAAAAAAAAATGACAGTTTTGTCCAGGAATATCATATCCAGAAGATACTCTTCCCACCTGAACAGATGGTGAGGAAATTGAACTGCAGTCCAGAACTGTATAAAACCCATTACTGACAAGGATACCATTAGAACTTGGGACATCTAACACCCACCCTACACAGAACATGCATGCATTTCTAAGAAAAAATTTCTCTGTTGTCCGAGTACCAAGCAGTGGTATTTTCAAGCTTCTTTGGTCCCTCCCCTCTCCAACCTCAAATGAGGTAAAACATGGGGCACTTAGTAAGGTTTCCCTGTGGCTAACACTGAAGAAAAATGCTAAAATAGTTTAAAACACACAGTGTTTTCTACCTTCCCTTTAAGTTCAGTGTCTTTAGTGTTTGTTCTCCATATATTAAGGGTGGTGACCCCCATGACTCTCACTGGTCTAAACCAGTTTAAAATAATTTACAGGGCCCTAAATGTACAGCAGCTACGTGAGAACCACAGTCTCTGCAAATGTGTAGAATTAAAAATCAATGCTTGTTTTTACCTTAGTCTTATCTAAATAGACCTGTAGCCTAATGTGTTAGATTCCTTCTGATCATAAAACTACATGTTACTCATGAGTGTTGGCACCAACTAGAGCACTTTCTGGTGCTGGGGGCGATCACAATATTCCTGATCACATAAGCTCCTGCACTTCAGAGTTATAACCACTGTTCCTTGCCTCCCTTCTTGCTTAGCTAGAGACCCCTAAGAGGATTTGGATGAATTAGCCCTTACAATGATTGTTCACTTTATTTCAATCCCTAAAATACACATCTAAAAATAGGCATATTTTTATCTTTCCAAATAAATGGTTGGAAGGGACTGATTTTTATAACAGAATTTGCAGCATTCTAAAACACCATCAAGTTTCTTTTCATTACTTAACACAGTTGTTTGTAGGACTTTCAAGGATGTAAGTTGAATCTGAACCCCACTTTTGTATAGAGATCAAGGGACATGTCTTGGGCCCACACATTTATACAGGTTTAAATAAGAGGAATAGGATAGATAAGCCCAAGTCCTCTACAAAAGCAAGCAAACAAATAGAAAAACAACTGCGGTTTATACTCATTTGCTCCAGCTAAGAGGCTTGCTGGAAGCCTGAGAGAGCAAAGTAGACTTTGAACTATAATGAAAGCCCTACTGAAAAAAAGATAGGAGCAAATATAAAGGCTCAAACGTTTTCTTGGATAACCAGAAAAAGTGGATCTAGAGTTATAGAAAAATGGTCCTGTTAGGCAGTTTCCAGAAAGCAAAAGCCATCTCACAATGATTTTTAATCATATTGGCAAGACATATGGGAATAGTGTTCACTGAGGACAGGATGCAATGTAAGACACAGGGTGATATTTACTTAAGGGAGGTTTGGGGATTGTGGTGATTGTCCTTCTCTTAAGCAACCACTTGGGACAGGGAGATGGTTATTTAGTGCTTGGCCCATGGGAGGAACTCAATAAATGTTTGTTGAATGAATACATGTTTAAATTCATTGATGTTGGTGATGACAGAAAGGAAGTTTGGGTTCTGAAAACTCAGCATAGCAAATAATCTGGAAACAGAAATAGAATTGCCCTTTACCTAGACTGTGCCATTCAACAGAGTGTTTACTAGCGAGGTGTAGCTACTTACATTTCAATTAATTAAACTTAAAATTTTAAATTCAGTTCATAGTCACACTGGTGGCCATGATAGTAGTACAGATTACAAAGCATTATCATTGTTGCAGAAAATTATGTTACACAGGAATGAAGAAGTAAACACCACTCAGGCAACCCAGGGATAAGACCCTGACCTTATTTGCCTGCAAGCTGGGCATCCTCCATATAGCCATCAATGGGGTTCTACATGATGGGGAGGGAAGGAAGATTAAAAATAATTCCAACCAAATGGCTTGAGCACTGGGAGGAAAAGCTCCAGTAAAAGGGAGCTAGAAAATAAAGGTTAACTAGTGACTGGTTACTGGTAGCTGACTCTGCTGTTTATCCAGCTGGACTGGCATTCATTTCCTGTGGACTTAGCTGCATGATCCACTGTCAGTGACTTAGAAAGGACTGGCTGATAATTGGGAACTACAAAGTGAGAGAGTTCAGAGATGTCATTACCTGGCATGGACTCATGTATTAAAGTGTGCAAATTTAGAGATGCCTACAGTAATAAGTTGACTGTCTAGGGAGGACAGCAGCATTTATAAAAGAACAGAAGATTTCTAAATCACAGGGTAAGTCTGGCTTTAATTTGGAGATGCATGACAGACATAAATGCCTCTTATCAGGACTTCTATTGGCTCTGGTCTCAGCAATTATTGAGTGCCAGGAGGCACAGGCAATAAATTTGGTTTAGCTGCTCTTCAAATTCCAGCAATCACCAGGCTTCCCCACAATCAAATCCTTGGATGAGTCAAAGTCTTGTATGCATATAATTGAATTATTCCATAAATGGGTGCTGCCTTCACCAGACTCTTTCATACCGAACCTTTCCTCCTGAATTATGACATATAGGTTTATCCTCTCTTCAAAGGGAAAGAGTACCATGGGATGACCCAACTCAATCTCAAAGGACATGAATTCACATACAGGTCTACAAATTGACTACCAAGGTAAATCATACTCTATACTTCTGGAGGACATGGGCAGTGTCAAAGGCTTCCTGCCCTTGCACCTAATGCTGAGAGGTATTTTGAGCTTTTAAGCATTTTGAAATAACCACTGGGGGAGATTTATGGGGGACAGAAAGGGTGTGAGAAGAGCAAAGCACCTTTTCTACTAGTCTCTTCCAAAATCTGAAAGTCTGCCTCCTGGGTAGAATCCCAGAGCCAAGTCATGCCTTTAGAACTCATGTGATAATAAATGACATTTTCCTTTTACCCAGGCTTCCTGAGAAGCACATGCCTCTGCCACGGGTATGTATTTTGAGAGCCAATTGTGTACCAGTTGATGACACAAGAAGCACATTTAGAAGCCATGTTCTTTGTTAATTACAACACCTTAGCTTTCTTGAATAGTGTAATATGTATCAGTTACAAAGCTATTTTTACATATAAACCATACAGTAAACCTATCTTTTACAGATGAGAAAAGTAAGGCTGAGAGAGACAAATACTATAGCCCACGATTATATATGGTAAAAGTTAAAGTAGATTCTGCTGTTAGAGTTCACACTCTCAGCCTCTACAAGTTATTGTGTAACTTGAATATTAGTATAGGATTATTAATTTCAATTTCATATTTTTAGTAAATACCCTGCTATATCACCCCTTCTTGGGCTTCAAAAAGGATTTCTGAATACATGCTGAGTTTGGTTTTCCTGATCAATTACCTTAGAAACAAGAAGAAGAATGGGTGAAGGCTGAATGTTTAGCATGCAAATTTACATAGAGATGCCGGATGGCTACAAACTGAGATAAGAAAATGAGTGGAGTCTGTGCATGTGCATTTCAGATTTCAGCAGCATTGCCTCTTCTTAACCACCCTGAGTGGGTGTTGATCTGCATAGAAAGATCTGATGAACACATGAGACCTCACTTTGGAGATCTCATGAGGTCTGAAAACTTCTTACACTTTATTGAGCAGAGTAAATGGATTTCATAAGCTAGCCCTCATTTCCCAAACTCCATATATCTCTAAAGTGGAGAGAAGTCAGATTCTTAAACCCATATATTCCCTGCACCCCAACCATCCTGATTGTCCCCAGTGTCAAACTCTACTCATGGAGAATTAGGACAGATTCTTGAGATGAGTTTAGGGAAGTTGGTTACAGGAAGAAGCATATGCAATAAACCTAGCCCTGAGATAAAGTGAGTGAAAACAGCACATACCTTTTAAACTTGTAGATCAAAAACACAGCCAGGCCAACAAACACCACTGAAAGGAGCATCAGCATGGCAGAGCTGCTGTGACCAGCACTGGAATCCACTAGTGGAGCTAGGAGGGAAGAAGAACACCCACTGGGAAGTTAGCAGCTGGGCGGATGCCCCCTGGAGAAAGGGGCCAACCACTCTCCACCCTTACTTCCAGTTCCCAGTTGCCCTGCATGCAATCTGAGTACAGGAAGCTTGGCTTTAGTAATGAAATCATAGATTTCAAGGGAAAGTCAATTTCTTGGCCATGTCTGGGGCAAGTTGCCATTCTTGGTATAAATTGGGCAAAGTGTGTACAACTTAGGGAGTAGAAGGATTTGCATGCTTTGTGTCATTGACACACTTTGTGCCAAAGCGTCAGCACACTGGGAACTGTGGGCTAAACACTAATGCCACGTTCAGTCTCTTTCTCTGCAAGGTTCTGGCAAAGCACCCCTGGATAAGCACATGTGGAGCCTCCACATTGAAAAGTCTTATATTAATAAGAGCCAGCAGTAAATGCCCACTGGGACATGCTTTCTCATTCCTTTATAAATTAACCAAGTAGAGCTGGTCTCCATTTCTACTAGACTCATACATTATAAATTGAATGTTTGATGATTTTAAAGTTTTCTGATCTGACCTTCCCACTAAAATTCATGGAATCATAGAACGCAAGAAATTAAGAGAGCCAGCTGAGTACCCAGTGAAATCCCAATTGTTGCAAATAACAATAAGTAAGTACATTTAAAATGTCAAGATCCAAGGAAATTGTATGCTTTCTCCAGTAACAACAAGGATTGATGGCAAAGCCACTCCTAAGAAAGACCTTCTGCTACCCCCTCAGAACTCCTCCTCATGATTAATCTTTCTGAACAGTCAAGTATGAGCTTCATTACAACAACAAATTTTCAGGCATTTATGAAAGGCTTTTTGGTCATTAGCTCCTCCCGTTTCTCTGCATGGTACCCATGTTCCCCTGGGTCCCAACAGACACTTACCTAATGTCAGCTGTGTGACATACACAATGACCTGGACCCCCGGTTTCAGCTCAAACTGGACCAAGTTCTGGTTTAGAGCATTAAACAGCGTCTCTACAATCTGGAAGAAAGGAGAGAGAGGCTGTAAGGGAAGTTGTGACATGTGACAACTTGCTCCTTCTTGGGTGAACTGACCTAAAAAGGACCACATTCAATCCAGGGACTGGATATTGGAACATCTTTATCAACTTGTTTCTCCAGCCCCCAGAGCCACGGGCGGCCATGGAAGTGAGTGGCATCATTTGCTTGTATGGAGAGGAGAGAGATGGAAGGAGGTGCGCCCACAGTCTCCCTGTGAATGAGAGCACTGACAGACGGGAGCTTGCCACTCAACTCCTCGCTCAGGGCTCTTTCATCCCTGCCTTCAGAACCCGAGACCTGTTGAGGGTTCTAATGAAAGAAAGTCAACTCATCATTAGCTCTTTAATCTGATCAAGTAACACACACAGGGTACAGAGGCCCCTGCCAGGATTAAAGCAGGCACGTATATCCCCAGCCCATTCCTCCGTGGTTTCCATCTCAGAGACAATGGGAGGCAAGCATCAAAGCAGAAGCTGCCTCGTTTTTATGGGATAATTTTTCCTCTTTACTTTTCTCCAGCAAGTCTCAGAACACATAACATCGATTTAATCACTCTGTAATTCCCACATGAAAGCTGAGGCAGACTTAGGCTGTTGTCCCTAACTCTTATCTCGCTGTATGCGCTTTAATATCACAGCTGCTATTCATCACCGTAATTACCTATTTATCTAAATGGATGGATATTGTAGCTTCCAAATATAGTTCACACATGCCACTTGCTATTTCAGAATAAAGAGGTCTTATAAAAGTGATGTGTGCGTTGAGAAGCTGAATTTATTTCTGGCCAACTTCAACATGCAACCCTGCAATGTAAGGGAACTGTTTCTCCTTCCAGAGAAGCGGACTGCAGTGCCATTTATACTGCTCAAGGCTATGGATGAGTGTAGGATGGGTGACAGCAGAGCCAGGTGAGTACCCGAGGGGCACACAAGGGTCTGTACAATGGTTACTTCACACAGGAGCAAACGTGTTTGATTCACACTGACCCTCAGCAACCCGGTCCTCGCTTTCTTTCACTTCCCCTGATTTAGCACCATGAGAAGGTGGGGCAGGGTGACATAGTATGCAGCCAATGAGACCCCAGTAAGTGCAGTGAGTGGGAGGGAGAAACATGAGACCCACCCCTCCTTTGCTCCCAGCATGATGCACAGATCACAGGGCCAGGAGCCCATTTGATAAGGACAGTGAATCATATTTCCTCTTGGAAATACTGCTTCTTTAGTCAAAGCAAGATGAGGCCATCCATCTCTCTCCAAGAGACGTGTTTAAAAGCAGTTCATTCTCTCTCTGGAAAGGAAACTTAAATTAACCAGGACCTCTAGAACCAGCCCAGTTTAAAGACAAGAAGCACATTTTTTTTTTTCCACGAACACATAGGGAAACTCAAATCCCCTTCCCTCTGTACTCCTTTCTCTGTGTATCTGTCTATCTGTCTGTCTTTCTCTGCCACCTCCCTACCACACCAGGATGAGTCATTGGAGGGAGACATAGTTCAAAGTTCAGGGACACCATGTTACAAAACTCAGTTCCACCTGAGTCATTCACCTTGGCACCAAGGTCTGTGTCCCTTCTTGTTCCAGAGGTGGTGTTCCTTCCTGTGTGGCAGAGTGCTCCCTGCTATTTGCATTTGTGCTTATTCTGGGCAAGATTGATGGTTGGTTTTTTAAAACCCTGGGTGTTGGACAAAGAGCCACAGGCTAGTGGGTCAGTGGGAGACAGCTTGTCTCCTTTTTTGGCTGGAAACAACTTGTGCCCCTCAGAGTGGGCTGCAGGCAAGTGTCCCAGACAAGTTGTCACTTACTTGTTCCAGGTCCCCTTCGTGGCCTTTCCTCCTCTCTGTCAAGTTCTTGGGTGGGAGGATGAAAAGCTCTGCTGAGGTGGGGAGGCCAGGGAACACAGCAACCAGGACCTGGTCTTCTGGGACACTGGTCACCTGCAAAGTGTTAGACCAAAGAGTGAGGTTCTGGGGAGATACTTACACAAATAGCAGCCAGGAGCTTGTACAGATGTTTTAAATTCAGCATCCTACGCACAGGGTCCCACATATGCCTGGGCTTTCTTCCTGTTTACCTCTAAAACTGCTAGGTAAAGAGTTATTGGTTTCCCCTCTTCCTATGCTCATATACATTTTTTACTGAAACTAAAATAGTATTACAAATGATCTTCAAAACATTGCTGGGAGCATTTGCAATCCCATATTTTCCATTTTTTCTGCACTAAGGACTAGGGCTTCTGGCTAAAACATGAACAGACTGGCTGCAAATGAGGAATAAGCAGTTATACACAAACATGGGGAAATGCAAATTTAAAAAAATAGCAGAGCAGCCCTTGTTTTCACTTTTTGAAGCAGAATTTTTAAAAAAGTTTAATGGCTAATGTTGGTGTGGCTGCTGCAGAGGACGCTCCCTCATTTCTTGCTGGCAGCACTGAACATTGATACATATCACCAATTTGTTTTCCAAAAGACTCACATCAAGGCCATAAAAATATTTGTAACCTTCAATGGAGAACTATAACTTGGTGGGTTAGTCCTAAAGACATGATCCAGAACGTAGGAAAGGTCATATGCAGGAAAAAGTATGACATGACATAGAATAGTAAATAAAGAGGGAAAAACACGTGTTCAAACATGTGAAGTAAATTCCAGTATAATCACCGGAATCAATAATATTATAGCTTTAAGATGATAACCAGCACCATAAGGCAACATAGAAAGAACTTAAGAGAGATGCATTCTGGTCTATTTCCTTTGGTTACAACTCTATATAAATACAAACATATTGAGAAAATGATACCCAAATACTAAAAGTTAAGAGGCTGAGACTCTGAGTGAATTGTTCTATACCTGAGTGTTTAGTAAAAACATTATATTGTTTTTGTGATGAAAACCTAAATGTTAGCTTTTATCTAAAGGCAAAGTCAGGGGGGCAGGGGGGTGGTGAGGAGTGAGAACAAATAATGTTCCTACCACTATTCTTTCCTTTGTGTCTCTTGAAGATCTTTTATCCAGAATCACACTGCTGTCTCTTCTAATCATATAAATATGAGAGATAATTTGATGCAACTGAATTACTGCCTCCTCCAAGAAGTTTCCCTTGACTCTCTCTGCCTGGAAGGATCTCCACTTCAGCCTCCCAGCCAAGCTCCTCCAGACCATCATGCCCACCACATTTCAGGAAAGCAGATTGTGTCCACTGTGACATGCAATTACATATATCTGGTGCAGTGTGGCCCCCGATTGCTTCCTAGTGTGTTGTTGCCCAAACATTCCTGGGGAACTTTATGGCTACCTAGCAGCTCTGCATGATCCTTGATAGAGCAGAAATCAATTAATAGCTGCTGAATTGAATAGAAGCAGAGGATAGGTCATTTCCCATTTGCTCAGCTCTGATTCCTATTTGGAACTTGGCTTCCAGATTGGAGTTAACTTTCAGGGATGTGATAAAGAAAAGCAAGAGAGTCAGCCTACAAGGAAGTAAGAAGCAGCAGCAGCCAGAAGCCTAAACAGCCCACCCACTAGAAAAGCATCCTCTCAAAATCCAGAGGTGGTTTGCCAGTTTCCTCAGTGACCTGCTCTGAGGCATGTCTGGGAGTAGCTACAAGTCTCAGTGACCAAATAGAAGACCTTATCCTAACCTTCCAGGGGTAGCAAGTCTCAGACCAGAATAAGAAGCAAAATGCTGAGAACCACACAATGGAGTCAAGTGGGAGGAACCTCTCAGTGCCTTGGGTGGTGTGACCCTTTTGCTCTTTGTCTCAGGGAAGAATTATCTCAGGAATCATCTGTCAGGGACTTTGGAGCTATGCATCTAGATTCACTTAATTCTGTCTAAAGGGACATGCAAGTGATTTGTCCTCATGAAATTTAAGGGCTAGGCATCAATGACATGGATGATTATTATTATTTAGTAGTAGCATTATTGTAATTACCAAGTTACTTCTAAAAAAATTTGTAAGCTTTTAAGAAGTGCAACCCTATAAAATACCACCCAATTTGGGATGCTTCACAGTCGAAAACAGAATTGTGAGGAAGAAATTTCTTATGTTTTTAAACCATCTAATCTATGGTGTCTCATTACAGCAGCCTGAACAGACTAAGACAGTGCACACAGCAGTCTCTTTTTCATTTCTTCCTGGGAACCATCTTTTTATAACAAGGTTTAATGTTCCTCTTATAGTCAATTCCTACAGGAATGCTTTAATATCATTCTCATTTATGCATGCTGCTCCTTTTCCATGGTTTTCCTGGGGTCTTTCTCCTCTGCCTTGGGAGCATCAGCAGTCATGACCTCCCTGACCCTGACTCCCTCTGAGGGAGCCTAAGACCTCCATGACCTCAGCTCCCAAATCTCTGCCTCCAGCATGCCCTCTGCTTGGCTTTCAGATCCCCATTTTCACCTCTGCTGGTTCTCTTTACCTAACCATTTTTCATGTGCTCCATGAAAATATTTTCATAAAAACGATGGAAGTATTACTGTTCCCCAAGCATGTTTCTCCTAAATAGTCCCCATGTTGGTTAATGAAAGGCCACCTCCTACCTACTCTGCTAACCAGAAGGCTTCTCCTTTCCTCTCATTGCATTTATTAATCAGTAATTCAACTGCTCAAGTTCCTAAGTAGGCTTTGACTCCTTCCTCTTCAGGATCTTATTATCCCTGGTTGAGGTATCTGCAGTGGCTTTTTAACTGGTCATCTTTGGTGAAATCTCTCCCCTACTCTATACTGTCCCCAATGTCCCAGCAGGCGTTCCTCAGCATTGCCACCAGAAGGGAAGCCTGGCATATAAACCTATGGATGGTATTTTCTTACTTCAGTAAAAAATAATACTTTTCACTCTTTCCACCACCAGCAGAAATATACCAATGACCATTTAGCTTCTCAGACACCTCACAGTTCATCCTAAACACCCCAGCCCAACTTTAGCTAGGCTTTTCTCTTCAGTAATAAATGAGAAGACAAACTCAATGCCATCTCCCAAACAGGGCATCCTTTTTAGACACTTTTCCCTACCTGTTAACTGATATATATCCTTTAAAACATAGCTCAAATGTCCCCTCCAAAATGATTCCAGTAGTTCAATTAACATTTGTTGAATCACAAATCTATGTTGGGCTTGCACTTCCCTGGACAGTAAAATCACGCTGTTCTCTATACTCTATGGAGATTCTGCTTAAAAACTACACATTAGACTTATTTCTATATTTGAACTAATCGTGTTTTATTTGTTAGATTCTAGAGCCTACCTCTGACAGTGGTCAACAGAACTCTTACTTTTCCCTGGGTTAAATCTTCAGCTCTCTCTCTCCCTGGTAGAATGTTCTTTCCTGGCCTGTAGCCTCATGAGTGCCATGTATGGCCAATGGTAGTCTGGTGATTCTTAATATCTGGTGAAGAAGACCCTATTCATGGTCAAAGATCCACCTAAGGGCACGTAATCAGTATAGATGCACCGAATGGTCTATCCACTAGTCCCTTAAAAGGGTCAAGCTCCTGTCTCAGAAATGCTTGGATCAACACTGGGTCAATTTCCATCTTCAAACACTAGACTGGATGCTCTAACCCTTCCCTCCTTCCCTCTCCTCTTTCTTTCCCCTTTCTCCTCCATTATCCCCTCAGTCCACCCATTCTTCCCTTACTTCTCCCTTTTTACAGAGAAACAATCCTTATTCGCCTGCAGAACAATGTTTTCAGTTCTTAACCACATCATCAGGCTCTTCTCTTGTTCCCAAACTTAAAGATAAAGCCAACTTACTTTAACCAGAGCTTTTTTGATGACATTGCCAATGTCTTGCCTCCACTCAGGAATGTCGGGATTGTGAAAATCCAGATTAGGAGAGAAGGATAAGAGTTGGGACTGGAAGTATTCTGTGAAGAGAGAGAATATGAAGTGAGGCTGGCAGAGTGAGATGAGAGAGGGTATGAGGGGTAAAGGGCTCTGCAAGGCTTGGCTCTTTCATGAGGATTCAATTATAAATTTGTATTTTCTTGAGGATTCAACTATAAATCTTTATTTTCGGTCTATTTCTTGACTTCTGAAATAAAGTAGAATTTGATAGTGGGAAGCAGATTTCTGTTTCGGCTAGAGTTTTCAGTTCCTAGTATCTTAAGCCTTTCTTCTTGTAAAGTGTAGTATCTGAGATGAAAGACAAGCATGGAACCCCAGAAGGAGACTTCTGCTCCCATAGGCGATATCACACAGGGCCAACCGAAAGCACTAACAATTTGGGCTGGGTTAGACTGGAGGCTTCTCACTTCTCCTTCCTTCAGTTTCTCTGTTCCCTGGGCTAGAAACCACCTCAGAGGATGAGAGAGTAGGTTGGAATCTTGTCTCCAGGGTGTGTGTAGCATTCAATGTCTTGACCTGGCTGGTGAGTACAACGGCTTTATTCACTTTGGGGTAACTCATGAAGCTAAACACTTGTGATCCGTATACTTTTCTATATAAAATTTATACTGCAATAAAAATGTTTACTAAAAAATAAAACTTCTAGGTGCTCAATAAAGAGACTGAGCAGGAGATATGCCAGAAGGTAGGAAAAGGAACTCACCTAGATGAGGCAGAAGAAATATAGTCTGAGTTCAGAAGCTCACATACCTTAGTTCAACTTTCCAGAAAGACATAATGATAGTGGCTATATCTAGGGGCCTGGGGGTGGGTTCTGTGACCTGGCAGTAGTGGCACAATCAATTTCATTTAAAATAAATTTAGTAATTAGGAATAGTTCTGCATGACTGAGAAGAAAAGGCAAACCCTATTTAGCACTTTCTTCAAGCTTATATTCTTAGCCATACTATCAAGTCTTTGCAGGTAATATTGTTAGAACCTCCAACAACCAAGAAAACATATCAGTTCTGTGTAGGACATCTCATTACCAGGGCTATAGGTTCTGCAAGGGCAGGGACCATGAGTCCTCCAGTTCTGGAAATCACTGGTCCCATCTAACAAAGAGTGGGTGCTGCATGTGCACTGGATACCTCAGCAGGACGTCAGAATCGGCTCCTTCTGTGACAGTCTTCCAGCTGAGCATTCTTTCAATTATGATACATGAATGTGTCTGATGAGAACCTCAAACAGATTGTGATGCAGACACACACTGCAGTGGAAAACAAATACCTGCCAGGGATCTGCTTTTCTTATACCCTGAAACCTCTATCTGGGAACTAGTTAGGAGGTAGATCCGAATGCCTCTCTGAACCTACTGCATTTTCTTTTGGCCTGGGGAGGTTCCAACAGTCAGTGATGGCTGCAAAGGTGGGTACAGGGAATTGGCTGGGCAGGAAGGAGCATTAGAAGACAATTCTTAGGGCTTACCATGAACTGCAATATCCTTTGTGTCCTGGATGAGGGCATTCCCAGCAGCCACCTGGACAGTGATGGTGTTGGTTCCCTCTGCTAGGAATGTGAAGGAAATGCTGCTGTCCAAGGTGATGAGGGGCTGCAGGAAAGAGAAGGAACAATACCCATCTAGTCCTCTGTGGGACAGCAGATTTCCTTCCTTTCCTGTAAATCTCAGAATGTCACAGATTTGCATAGCAGATAGATCCCAAGGGATCCTAACTTGAAAAAGGCAGGGTGGGAGGTAGTTCTATACTGCTTCCTAAAACTGTAATTATTCTTTCAGGATCTTGGATGAATATTAATATACATGAAACACATTGTAAAACATTAATCCAGAGAAATGAGGGTAAGACTGGACACTCAAGAGTTTTCATGTCACTCCGTTCTTTCTCCTAGGGGAAAGCAGAGGCAGCACTTGAAACCTGTTTCAAAAGGAAGAGATCTGTCTCATTCCACCATTTTTCATGCACAACACAGAAATGAAAATCTGTACCCAGATGTGTACAATGAATCAAAATGAAGTCTGTAAAAATTTTTAAAAAATAAAAAAATTAAAAAAGAATAAAAGTGCTGAAATAGGAAAAAAAAAAAAAAAAGGAGGAGATCATTACTCTTCTTCCCCAATACCTGCTGTCACTTGTGTTTTCATCTTGATTTCCATTGGACCATATGACCTTTCAGAGAAGTGATCCCATTTTACTTATTTGGTATCACCTGCCCTTGTCACTTGTCCTTCATATATAACATGTAAGTTGGACGCATGGCCATGCTTTTGATCAGTCATTTTATTATTTGTGTTTTCCATTGTAGGCAGTAGGTGGGAAAATATACAAACATGCATATCTGTGATCATGTTTTTAGTCTTATTTTTCCTTTTTTTTCTTTCCTGATTCCTGATTATCATAACAGATAGGGACATCTCAAGAATAAAAAGAAAAGTGGCATAATTGTATGTTTTTTTCCTCTAAGAATCAGGATCTTAATAAGAGCAGATGCTTTCTGGAGAGAAAAGGCATATCTTGAGATTAAAGAGTCATTATCCAGTGGTCATCTGAAAGCACACACTTCTTGAGTTCGCTCTTGTTTGGAAAGAAAGACGTAACAATAGGAGACCGACCTAAGGCAGCTGATAAAGAGACTTCACGTGCAGAGAGGAGAGGACTGCTTTCCTTCTCTGTCTCTCGGGACAACTGGATAGAGAATAATACTGTAGCTGGTTGGAGAGTATCTAGAGGTGCCCATTAAGGGGTGAGCATGGACCAGCAATCACACAGCAAACCCGAGCATGGCTGGATGCAGGTACAGAGCCCCACAGAGGCCTTAAGGTGCAACTTTCAGGCAGTGTTTCCTCTGCAAGACTGAAATTCCATTCCAGCTCACAATTTTTGACTGGGTCTCTGAAACAATAATTTGATTTTTTCACTGCTTTAAAATTCTATAGCTCTACTTTATGACCAGGCTTATGGTTGGAGCTGAGCAGAATTAGAGATATTGCCCTAAATTTCTGACACCCTTTCTTCTCCATTCACTAAATAAAAAGAAGAAACAGAGTACATGAAAACACATTATTTTCCTCAATTAAGGGTGAGCCACAGGGTTCAGGTATTCATACCCATATTTATGGCTCACTGATGATGCATACGAGGGTGTGCCCTGCTGCATTAAGGAATGAGGTGCAAGTAGGTCTGCCATGTGCACCATGACACCATGGCTATTTAAGTCCTGTGTTAAGGAAGAAACTAAAGTCTAGTTGAGTGTGTCATAGAATGAGGGCACAACATGGGCACAGATGGTTGCCATCTTTAATTGACAAGAACAGTGACTTAAAACTCTGGCACTGTTTAATGAATGACCTTGGCTAAAATGGTCCCCATTCCAGGTCATTCTGTTAAATAAACTGATTGGTTTAGAAGATTGGTGATGATTTTTATTCAGCAAGCAAAATCTAGGTTTAGGCAAAATTTCTAGTTTCTACTGGTCAGTCCATTCAGGTTTATCTATCAGCAGTTGCTTAATTATCTTAGTCATGGTCTTTAAAAACAAGGTGCCACTTCCTTAACAAGACCCCTAAAGTGCAAGAAGTTAAGTCAAGAATCAATAAATGGGACGGATTCAAACTAAAAAGCTTCTTCTCAGTAAAATAAACAATCAATAGTGTGAAGAGAGAGCCTACAGATTGGGAGATAATCTTTACCACATGCACCTCAGAAAAAGCATTAATCTCTAGGATGTATGAAGAGCTCAAAAAACACCAAAAAAACCCAATGACCCATTCAATAAATGGGCTAAGGAACTGAACAGACACTTCACAGAAGAAGAAATACAATAGCTCAACAAATGTATGAAAAAAATGTTCAACATCTCTATCAGTTAGATAAATGTAAATCAAAATGACTCTAAGATTTCATCTCACTCCAATCAGAATGGCAAATTTCAAGAATACAAGCAACAATAAATGTTAGCGAGGATGTGGGGAAAAAGGTACACTCATACATTTCTGGTGGGAATGTAAATTGATGCAACCATTATGGAAAGTAGTATAGATATTTCTTAGAAAATTTGGAATGGAACCACCATTTGACCCACTTATCCTACTCCTTGGTTAATACACAAAGGACTTAAAATCAACATACTATAGTGATACAGCCACATCAATGTTTATAGCAGCTCAACTCACAATAGCCAAACTATGGAACTGACCTAGGTGTCCTTTAACAGATGGATAGAGAAAATGTGATATATATATACATATGGATATATATATGTGTATATATATATATATATATATGTCTATATATACATGATGGAATATATGGTGGAATATTACACAGTTTAAAGAAGAATGAGATTATGGCATTTGCTGGTAAATGGATGGAGCTGGAGAGTATCATGCTAAGCAAAATAAGCCAAAGCCAAGAAACCAAAGGTCAAATGTTTTCTCTGATATGTGGATGCTAATTCACAATAAAGGCAGGTGGCACTAGGGAAGAATAGAGTTATTTTATATTAGGTAGAGGGGAGTGAAGGGAGGAGAAGGGGTATGGAGGTAGGAAGTATAGTAGAGTGAACCACATTATTACCTCATGTATATAAGAGTGCATGGTCGATGTGATTCTACAATATGTATAATCAAAAAATGAGAAATCATACTCCATTTATGTATGATTTATCAAAATGCATAAATGCATTCTATTGTCATGTATAACTAACTAGAACAAATAAAAATTAATTAAAAGAAATCAAGGTGTCTCCATACAGCCAGCAGAAAGGCTAATGTTTTGAAATAATAATGTTGAAGAGGCAAGAGTAAGCTAGAACTCTCACACAATGTACAAAGAGTAAACTAGAATGCTCATACAGTGGTTTAAAACACTATGATCCTGTAGGAAAGTGTTGGGTTTTACAGGAAATTGCACAAACTCTTTCAAAAGAGGTTGAATCATTTCATAATTTATGATTTGCCAATTGCAATTCTAGAAACTTAGTGAAGAGAAAACAGATGTCCAAAATAATAATTTTTAAAAGTTTGTAACAGCTGAAAATTGGAAACAGGCAAGGAATTCCTCAATAGGAAAAAAAATGAACCAGAGTATATTCTCACAATGATGAGAAAATAACAAATAATGACGTATTTTGTGTATACATGTACATAAGCATATATAGTTCTACATGAGAAGGAATATTTTATACTCATTTTAGGCTCACCTGGGGAAAAAAAAATCTTAAACTATATTCAATAATATGCAAGTTGAATCATTTAGGATAAAGTATATAGGTTTCTTAAATTTACATGGAAATGAATAAAAAAAATCAAGAAAGATTGATGGATGGATAGGCTGACGTGACAAAACAAGCAGAGTAAGTGTTAAAGGCAGACTACGGGTGGTAGATAGGTGGATGCTCACTGAAAAATCCTTTCCACTCCAGTGTATGTCTGAAATTATAACAAAATATTAGGAAAACAAATTGCCAAAGGAATACCAGTATGCTTTTATTTTTTCTGACTCCTTGAATGACTCTGACCATGACTGTTCTACATTGCCCTTCCATTTTGCTTTGCTCATCTTGTCCCACCTCTCGCCACCAGCATTTTTCTCCCTTAACAGTTTGTAGGAAACATTCACCACTTCCATGTCATCCTCCTCAGCTCTGAGTGGCATGCATGGACCTCTTCCTGCACACTCTTCCCATCTCAAGACTCAGGTGGTTGTGCTCTGCCAGGCCATGGCACCCACCCTGAGAGAAGCGGAACTCCTCCTGTCCCAGCAGATTTGATCTTGTCTCCATCTGGCTGCTTCCCTAGGAGATCCTTGGGCCAAGTGAGGAGGAAGGGCTGCAGGACAAAGGGAATGCCAGCTGAGGTGGGAGAGCACACGCCATCCTGCCAGTCAGTCAGGGCTCAGAGCCACAGCAAACAAATTGTGCTCAATGGAAATACTTGGTCTCCGCATGGCAGGCCACAGACGTCTGGGCTAGGGAAATGGCAGAAGCTAATTTCGCTCTCCAAATTGCTTTTGCTTTTCATCAGCAGTTATGGCATCCTGGCTGAATTCACCTTCCTTACAAAGTAGGAACACTCCACAGGATTCTTGACTTCTTCATTGGCCACTGATATGGGGTGCCCAAATGCTAAATTAAATCAAGTATTTTAAGGTTCATTTACTCAAATCTATTAGGCAAGCAGACACATTTATTAAGCCAGGCCTCTGCTAATCCTAGCAAATTGGCCATTCAGAGTCCCACAAATCCAGCAGGCAGCCGATTGACTTCTCTCTCTCTGCTTAGTCCAGACTGCAGAACTAGCTCACAGTGAAGGCCCTTAGAATAATACCTCATGCCCTGCCTAGGCTGTGGGTCACATCCCTCCCCACAAAGAATCCCTCATGTGTGACAGACAAGTCACCTATTACCCACTGAGCCCAGCAAGAAATCAACAAGGCTCTGAGAAACTATTTAGTTATGAGATTTCCACTTACTAATGGAACAAGGCGTCACAGGGAAATCTTTCAATGCAGACTACACCAGTTTCCCAGACACAGTAGGTCATATTAATATTGCATATTGCCAAATCCCCACATTTCAGAATGTACACCGAGATAAAAGCCACCATTCCCAAATTGGAAAGACTATGCAATCACAATGCTTGCCTAACTTAAAACCTTCAGCAGCTTATATAACAGTGTTATGAAAGGGGCTTCTCTTATGAAGTGAAAAGACAGAATACAAAATGCATGCTCAGAACTATGTGAAAAATAATAATATACACAAAGATGATAAAGAAATAAAGCAAAATAGTATTTATACTTGTTTTTACTATGGAATAAATATGAAAACTCTCAGGTAAAAAATGACATTCCCCAATTCACATGCACAAATATATCCAGAAACTCTTTGAAAGTATCTAACTGCACCAAGTATAACTGGCAATGAATCTGGTTCTATTCCTTGTCATACTATACTAAATCTGGGTTTCTATGGCAAAAAGCATATGCTGATGTCATTCAAAGCCATAAAGCCTATCCTCCCATCTTTCAGTTTTTTTCCATCTTCTACCCAATTGAATCCTCTGCTTTGGCTGGATCAGTCCACATAGAACAGGACCATTCCCAAAGCCTTACCTTTACACATAGATCCCTTTCCTCTGTACCTCAAATATACAACTCCTTCAATGCCAGCTTAGGACCAATTTCATACATGACTCACTCCTGGACCCACAAAGCCCACATCCATCACTTCCCAGGATGCTTGACTTGGCCAATAATAGTACATTTCTACCGCCTCCCCTTCTTGAGTCTTTTCTTGGATGTTAACCTCATATTCCCAAATAGATTGTGTTTCTTGAAGGCAACAAATAGAATATATACTATTTTGTATTCCTTACACCATCCAGTACAAAATACAGCTCCTGAAAAGGATCCATGTAGGTACTGATGCCATTTCACATCCCCCACCTATAGGTATATAATCCAACAGCTGGATTTCAGGTATGCTTGCTCTTTTCCATTTACTTATACATCATGCCTGCTCACCAATTACTGTGTGCATGCTCATCTCACCTTCTCTTCTGGAATGTGATTGCTTGCAAGGTAGGGATAATGTTATATGTGCCCTTCTGTCCCACAAGGGAGGGTTATGAAGTAGGGATCTATTCATTCTTATGCATAGATTTTTAAAATTTGAACCACTTGGTTGAACTTCTCCATTTCACCTAGTCAGTTTCCCCATTATCCTTCTCTCTCACACACATACAAATATCCATTGTAAACACTACCTCTTGAGGCTATTAGCCTCAGTGTATTTGTGTATTCTCTGTCAACTATGATAATTACTCCTTCATCAGTGACGTTAGAAATAATGTGTACTGAGAGGCTAGCACAAAGCCAGTACAAGGACTAAGCATTCAAAATTAGTATTCGTCCCTTCCCTTTCACAAGCCAGTTTACTAGTCAAAGGGAATCAAACAGCTGCAAAGTCACAGCACTCGCCATGACACCCAAGGACTTTCATTTCTTTGCTAGTCAAATATGGTGCTGGCTGGATCGATTATTGAGCACAGTACATCGATACCTTGATGAACTTCTGGCATGGTGTTAGACAAAAGCACTGAAAATATATCCCTTTCAAATGGAACAAATAGCCATTTTTGAAGACAGGAATGTAACCCATAAAATCAAGTCAGATTTGTCACCTAGATATAGATGCTATTAGTGCCAATGATGAGCACAACAGCGTCTGATATTTCTAAATGCTTAGATGTGTTCAAAATGATTCACATTACAGTATTTACTTAGTCCTCACTGACATAATCAATTACACTTGTCACTGTTATGACTCAGACATTACAATTAATAAAACTAGACTTAAGGAAATTAAATGGTTTGACTAAAGGCATATAGCAAAGAAGAATCTATCTGGACTTCAGGCTGTTTGTCTTATTCAGAAACTATTTTATTCTACTGCCTATCATATATTATCATCATCTGGGTTCTTTGACAACAAAACTGACTATAAAACCTTTGGGGTCTGGGTATTTGTGTAGTACCTCAAGCTCCAACTTGTCGTTTGGAAATTCCTAACCAAAGGATAACTCTGGTCATCAGTTACAAAAATAAGGCCATAATGCCAATACATAATTTAAAAGTCACCCTCTCATAATAAGGTGCAATGCGTGTGTACATGTGTGTTTGTATGTATGTGTATGAGAGAGTGTTTAACTAATAACTCAATGATGTCTATGTATTAGGTGTTAGTATCATTGCTTTAGATAAAAGGAAAATGAGAGAGATCAAATGATTTATTCAAGTTGGCACAGATAATTATTAGGCAAATAAAAAGTAGAATCCTCAATCACTTTGTTCATTTGTTTGTTTTTTAATCAGTTACTTGTTAGACCCTTTATGGCACCTCAGGTCTTAGAATCAGCACTCAGATGAAAAAATGGTACTGTGGAGGAACTTGTGACATCTTTGCTGACTGCTGAGTAAGTTGCTGTGTTGGTAATAGCTAAGAACTGGTGCCCCTGCACAAAGAAGCTTCTCGGTAAAGATCACCAGGTAAGTGGCCAGAAAAGGATGGAAAACAATTCCTTGATCTGGAAGCCAAACCGTCATATCCTCAGAAGATAAATAAGTTCAAAATCCTTTTATTTCTAACTTCTTCTCCATGGATGATTTTCTAGTTCCTATTTATTATTAATACCTCCTGCTCTTGAAGAAAGATGGTAGGTCTATAACCTGGTGGTGCAGGAAAGCATCCTGGAACTGAGGGACAGTGCCTGGTGGATGGGAACTAAGAGCCCTGGGCTTGAACTATGGCTCTGTATCCTACCAGGTGATTGAACTTGGGATGTAAACCAGTCACAGAGAATATCATTTATCTGTTATAGTAAATAGGGATCTTATTAAATGCCCTGCCTATTGTACTGGGAAATAATAATCCCAGAAATGCATTGGTCACCTGCACTAAGAAATTAATTTATGCTAAGAAATTAATTTAAAAGTAAGAGACACAAATAATGCAAACTGAAAGAGGCCCCAGATCCACAAATCTTCTATCTTTTACCAACCCATTCTATAACTAAGTTTCAAGGACATCATTAAAAGCATGCATTTGCTAAGGACATAGTATGTGCTAATTAAATATGTAATCAGAGTTTTCACAATAATCAAGGTGAGATAGGCACTATCTCTCCAGTTTACAGTGAATAAATGACATATAAGAAAAAATAACTTGATTGAGTTATTTGGATCTTTGATTGGTCCCTAAAGTCCAAGTTTCCTCCACCACACAATGCTGTCTCCCTAAAAAGATCAAGGCTGAAACATCCCCCACTCTTACCACTCAGGGGTGAGGCAAAGGGCAAGGTTCTCTCTGTTCATTACTAACTAATAATTAAATATTTATTTTCCCTCTTCTATATCCTGCATCTCAAAACGTGATATGCTGTCTCAGATTTTTTAAATTAAATTATTCTCCCAGAAAAGCACTGCCAACCACATCATGAGTTTTCAAGTAAAACACAAGTATCAGAATTACAAACTCCAGGATGATCCGTCAGTCACAGGAGGCCTTGATAACTTTGTAAATTTTATAACCAGTATAACTGACAGCTTACCAGGTTCTCCTAATAAATCTTAGGAAAAAAATGCCTTTGTGCTTTTGGCAGAGAGAGAAAAAGAACAATTTTCAATACATCAACATGCTCTGACTTAAAAAAAAAAACACAAAAAAACAAAAAACAAAAAAAAAACCCTGCCCTCAGAAGAAACTAGTAAATCAAAGCCTAATCTTCTTGGGTTCTGTCATAGTCTAACTGCCCTGGGGAAGAAAGATATCCAACTCTATCCCCCTCTACCCTTCCTATTGTTCCTTGGGCAGGTGATTGTGAAACACCTGTGAAATACATAGTTCAGGGTCACAGGCTTATTTTAAAAATGAGATCTATTTATAGGCCTATAGAACACTTCTCTTTCCCATACAGCTTACCACCACATTACTAAAGTCCTGTTGATATTAGATCTTTTCAACCCAGTACACCATGTCTAGATAACAAGAAAAATTACAAGGCATACTAAAAGGCAAACAAACAGTTTGAAGAGACAGAACAATTATCAGAGACAGATATGGCAGGGGCATTAAAATGATCAGACTAGGAGTTTAAAACAACCATGATGAATATACTAAGGACTCCATTTGATAGAGTAGACAACATGCTGGAAAAGATGGGCACTGTTAATGGAGAGAAGAAAATCCTAAGAAATAACCAAAATGAAATTGTCAAAAACACTGTAAAAGAAATGAAGAATGCCTTTGATGGGCTTGTTACTAGACTGGACACAGCTGAGGGAAGACTCTAATGTCAAGGATATCTCAATAGAAACCTCCAAGCTGAAAAGAAAAGTACAAAAAAAAATGAAAAATGGAAAACAATAATAAGAGAAGAGATTATCCACATTCACTATGCCCAATTTCTTGTGAGGACAGACTTTTTAAAAAAGCCAGATGCACTGATGTATTGCAAAATTATTCCTTTTTCTCTTTCTCTGCTAGAGCAGGAGGACATGGGACAACTACAAAAAGTACAAATATATGTAATGTGAATACCAGAAGGAGAAGAGAGAAAACAACTAGAGAAATATCTGAAACAGTAATGAGAATCCCTCCAAGGTAATGTCAGATAAGCCAGAGGCATAGGAAAATCAGTGATTAGGAAGCAGGATAAAGGCTGAAAACACTACAGCTGGGCATATCACTTTACAGAAAATCAAAGAAAAATTTAAATCCTGAAAGAATAAAGAAGAAACAAACACTTTACCATTAAAAGAGGAAAGAAACATCCCTTTCTCCCCAGGAACTGTGTGGGTAAGAGGAAAATAGAGTGACATAGTGTGTTGATAGAAAACCCCCAAAATCAGTTTTTTCAGAGGAAATAAACCCCACTAAGCTTCTAACTCAGTACCCTGAAAAATTTTCCTTCAAAATTGAAGGAAAATAAACTTTCTCAAACAAAAATAGGTGGAATTTGTTGCCAGGACGTCTATCTTGCAAGATTTATTAAAATAAGCTCTTCAGAGAGAAGGAAAATGATGTAAGTCAGAAACTGAACCACATTCTCTATAGAAACCAAGAACACTGAAGAAAGAATAAATGAAGGTAAAAATAATGATATTTTAAAATTTTTAATTATTAAATATTATTCTAATTATTAAACAGAACAGTTTTTTCAATATAATAAATGCAACAATGTATCTGATTATAGAGGCTTATTAAAATAACATATATTTACACATAAGAGAAATGAGTGAGAGTACTGATACAAGAAGCAGGAGGGAGGAATTATGATTTTGTATTATTAAGTATTCACACTAACTATGGAGACAGTGTTATTTACTATGAGCTTGGATTAATTGTAAAAGTATATTTCAATTCTAGGGCTAAATGAAATTTAAAAAACACAAATAAGTGATATACTAAGAAAGGAGAGGAAATCAATAAGGACATAGTTGAACTCAACACTCTCATCAATCAACTGTATTTAACTGACATCTATAGATTACTGAATCAAAAAACAGCAGAATACACATTATTCTCAAGTCCACATAGAATATTAACCAAGGTAGACCATATTCTGAGCCATAAAACACACTTTAACAAGATTAAAATGATAGAAATCACACAATGTTCTCTTTCAGACCACAATGGAGTTAAATTATAAATCAACAGCAGAAAGATAATTGGAAAATGCCAAAATATGTGGATTTTAAGCAACAAACTTCTAAATAACATGAGTCAAAAAATAAATCTCAGGTGATAGTAAAAAGTATTTTTAACAAAATGAAAATGAAAACACAGCTTATCAAAATGTATAGGATGCAGCAAAAGCATGCTTGGAGGAAAATTTATAGCATTGAGTACATATATTAGAAAACAAGAAAGAACTAAAATTGATCATAGAGGCTTCTACCTTAGTAAACTAGAAAAAGAACAAATTAAGTTCAAGGTAACCAGAAGAAAAAAAAGTAAAATTAGAACAGGAATCAGTGAAATTGAAAACAGGAAAGCAAAAAAGAAAATCAATAAAACTAAAAGCTAGTTCTTTAAAACAATCAATAAAGTCAATAAGCCTTTAGTCAGGCCAAGAAAGTAGAAAGGAGACAAACACAAATCAATCTCCCAAATGACAGACCAGGCTTCACTACAGATACCCTGGATATCAAAAGGATAATAAAGGAGTTTGCTGGACAATTCTAAGCTATAAATTTAATAAATAGAACCAATCAATTCCTTGAAAGATATAATCCACCAAAACCCACACAAAATGCAACCTAAAATCCAAATAGGCCTTTATCTTTAAATAAATTGAATCAATAATTAATGACCTTGTAAAAAATAAAGCAACAGGCTTATATGGCTTTACAGATAAATTCTACCACATGTCTAAAGAAGAAATTGTGTCAATTCTCTACACCCGAAAAAAAGAAAAAAAAAAAGTTCAACAAAATCCGAAGTATTACGAGGAAATTAACTCCTGTGACTAAGAAGTGATTAGAACAAAGTTTCAGTATATAGAGTTAACATTCAAATTTGATCCCTTTCCTGTATGTCAGTGAGGAACAAGTAAGATTTTAATGAAAAACACAATACCATTTACATTGTCATTGCCAAAATTGAAATTCTTAGCTACAAATCTAACAAAATATGTGCAAGATCTATGTGAGGAATACTATAAAACTCTGTTGAAAGAAAGCGAGAATTATATAAATAAATTGAGAGATATTCTATGTTCATGGATAGAAAACTTCAATATGGTCAAGATGTCAGATCTTACTAACTTGATATATAAATCTAATGCAATCCCAATCAAATATCTCCGCTTATATGGAGAGGCAAAAGACCCAGAATATCCAATACAGCAGTGAAAAAGAACAATGTTCAATGACTGAATATACCTGATTTTGAAATATATTATCAAACTACAGTAATAAAGACAGTGTGACACTGAAAATAGATCAATGGAAAAGAATAGAGAACCAGAAATGGACCCATGTGATCTTCAACAAAGGAGCAAAGGCAACACTACAGAACATAGATACTTCTTTCAAAAAATGGTGCTAGAATATCTAGACATTCACATGCAAAAGGAATTAATCTAGGCACAGACTTTGTGCCCTTGGGAAAATGAACTAAAATGGATCATAAACTTAACTGTAAAACATACAACTATAAAAACCCTAGAAGATAATGTAGTACAATACCAGATGACCTTGGATATAGCAATGATATTTTAGATACAACATCAAAAGCACAACGTGTAAAAGAAAGAATTGATAAAATGGACCCCATAATGTTTATGCTCTGCAAAAGATACTAACAATATAATGAAAATACAAGTCACTCTCTGGAAGAAAAATATTTGCAAAAGACATCAGGATTAGTCTCTAAAATACATAAAGAACTCTTAAAAGTTCAACAAGAAGAAATGGACAAACCTTATTATTTAAAATGGGCAAAAGATCTTAATAGACCCCTCACCGAAGATGATATATAATTGGCAAATAAGCATATGACATAGTCTCCATATGCTATGTCACCAGGGAAACAGAAATGCAAACAATGAGTTACCACTACATGCTTATTAGAATGGCCAAAATCCAGAACATGACATCACAGAACACTAATGAGGATCTCTCATCCATTCCTAGAGGGAATGAAAAATGTTCCAAACACTTGGGAAAACAGCTTGGTAGTTTCTTAAAAAACCAAATATGCTATTTCCATATGAACTGGCATTTGTATTTATCCAAAAGAGTTGGAAATTTATGTCTACATAAAAACCCAAACATGGAAGTTTATAACAGTTCTATTCATAATTGTCAAGACTTGGAAGTGACCAGGATGTCCTTCAGTGAGTGAATAGATAAATAAATTGTGGTACTTCCAGATAATAGAGTATTATTCTGCACTAAAAAGCAAAGAGCTATAATGTCATGAGAAGACAGGAGGGAAACATGAGTGAAGTCCATCTGTAAAGCTATGTTCTATGGGATTCCAACCATATAACATTCTTAAAAAGGTAAAATAAAAAGACAGTAAATACGTCAGGGATCAGGAATTAAGAGGGAAAGAAGGAGGAAAAGATGAATAGATAGCAGTTAAACTATTTTGTTTTATATTACGATGGTAGATAAATGTCATCATATAGTTGTCCAAACACACAGAATGTGTTCACCAAGAGTGAATCCCAATGAAAACTAGGTATCCTGGGTGGTGATGGATCAGTGTAGGTTTATCAGTTATAACAAATGCACCAGAATGGTAGGGTGTTGTTAAGAGGGAGGCTCTGCATTCATGGTGCCCAGGGCTATATGGGAAGTCTCTGTAGCTTCCTCTCTATTCTACTGTGAACTTAAAAGTGCTCTAAAAAGTTGAGGGAAAGGAAAAGCAGGAATAGAGAAGAAATTTGTGAGGATTAGTTAAATCAAGGAACCCTCAGCCTAAATACTCCCAACTTCTATCATACAATGGTGGTAATTCTCCCTCATCAGTTGCTGGGAGTAAAGAGCCTCTGGAAAGTCCAGATTTGGCCAGTTTCATTCATTACTTTGAGGCATGGCGATCTCAGTACCTTGCCTAAGAATGTTAGGTGTACAGAACACCTAGTAGGAGTTGAGAGGACTCTTTACCTGTGTCATCATACTAAATTTCTACATGTGTACCTTGAGTTATAGTTCACACCTTATTTCAGGGAGGCTGAGTAACTTCCTTGATATTATATAGTTAGTGGAAAGGCCAGGACTAAGCCAAAATGGAGTGTTCTCTCTTTCTAAGAATTAAACTCTCCTTGTTAAAACAATGAACTTGGCATGGGTGGTATGTTTTATTCAAATCTGTGGGTTCTTAGTCCATGAAGTACTTCTCATGGCTGCACCCCCAATGTCCCCAGGGCCTCTCTAGAAGCTGGAGCACAGGAGCACTCAGCACACGGCTAATTTAATACTGATCAGGAAGGGCCGAACCTTTGTGCTGTTGCCGAACCACCAGAAATAGGTCAGGGTCCCCAGTTGACTGGGCCACACGACGGCACTGATGTTGACCTCCTTATTTCTTATGGCGACAAATGGAACTCGGAGGTGAACATGCTCCACAGGACCTAAAGGAGAAAAAAGGGCAGTTTTTATATCCCCAGAAGAAACCATCAAACTTTATCACACTCCTAGATCCTTTATCTTAATCCCTATGACCATTCCTTGTAATAAAGCAATAATCACAAATCACAAATGTGGGAAGGGTTACTATGCTTGAAATAAAGTACCCAGTTAAACAGGGAGCTTAACTTGGGTTTCAGATTTTTTGAGCGATAACCAAATTGAATTTACATCTGATAAATCCAACTACCACAAATGCTTATAAATTTCCAATCCAAGGACAAAGCTAGTTTACTAGATGCCTGGCCATTGAAAAGGAAGATAAACAGCAGTCTGTTTCATTTCTGACAATTAGCATGTTTTGTGATTTGGGGTCAATGCATTATATGGAGGGCTCTTCCATTATCCTCAATCGTTAATTGGTTTCCATCCTCTTCAACAATGAGCCATTGTGTCTCATCATCTGCAGGACACAGTGGGTGTCATTCAGAAGCTGGCAAGGCCTTTTTACAAAGAGGGTAAAGTACATCTCTCTAAATTGAAGGAGAAACAAATGCCAGGTTCTCAAATAATAAAAGTGCTATTTCTCTCTTTTTTTTTCCCCAGAAAACTGGTATAACCAGCATTGAACTCTACATTAGCAAATAAAAATATACGCACAAACACACCTTAGGCAGAAAACGCAAGGAAGTTAATCCATTCATTTAAAAAACGAGAAGAAAAAAACACTGATGCAAAATTATGAATATATTAATGGTGCATTATTGGAGGGGGGTGTAGATTCATTATTTTTCAACCCTGTGGCGTTTTCTCCTCCTGTCATTTATGACAATGTGGATGAACCCAGAGAGCACTGCTTTAAATGAAAAAAGCCAAGCACAGAACAATCACTCTTAGATGATCTCACTTATACATGCAACCTTAAAGAGTAGAACTCATAGAAGCAGAGGGTACCTTAGTGGTTGACAGGGGATGGCAGAGGGTGGGGGAATAGATGCTGATCAAAGAATACTAAGTTTCCTGAAAACAGGAGGAATAATTTCAAGAGGTCTATCATACCAGGGCGACTATGGTTAATAACAATGCAATGGATTTTGAAAATCACTAGAACAATAGATGTAAGTGTTCTTACCACAAAAAAATAAGTAGGAGAGGTACTGCCTATGATAATTGGTCTGATTGAGCCATTCCACAGTGAATGTTTATTTCAAAGCATCATGTTGTACATGATAACCTTGTACATTTTTTGTCAGTTAAAAAATTAATGAAGAGGAATAAAAGGTAAAGGAATCCGTGTATGTGCAGTCTGAAAATGTTTTCTGCCTACAGCTCTCTGCTCTGACTCCAGGCATATGGCACCACAAGATTTTTTCCAGCAAATAATTTCAACCTTGTCACTTCATGTGCACATTTGGCTGAACATTTAATTATTTTAAATAAGCAAATCTGTATTATTTCTGTGTGGTTTGCTCAATGTCAGTCAAAGAACACAGAGTGGGAGAAAACATTGGCTACTTCCCTGGCTTTGTTTACTCCTTTTTAGGAATTTACCTGACTAATAATCTTTTAAAACTTGTGCAAAGAAATAATGAGAAAGAAAGAGAAGCTAGGATAACGGGCCCCTGGCTAGCCCCCACCCAAGAGGGAGATGAAGGCTTGCTTCCTGCTTCCTGCATTGACACTGATGTCTATCCCCATCCAGGTTTCAATGACTCATTCTTCTCTCAATTGGGGCAGGGGGCTCTTTCCTCATTGAGTTTGTTCTTACTGCTACCCACCAAAAATAGTCAAACTCTTCCCCAGGATGCCTCAGGGGAACCCTGGGCTTTCCCACAGCTCAGCAACCTGCACAATGGCTTAAGGCCCTGGAAAGTCTCAACTTTGCCACTTGAGGGTGTGGCGTAGTCAGGGCAGATACTGACGCACACTATGATGTCTAAAACTGTAAAGGGAAATCTCCTTCATCTTAAACTCACTCCAGACACAAAAGGGGTGGAGCTTACATAAATTGGAATGCCAACCAACATCGTCACATTTATTCCAGTTTTGTGGCAAGAACTTTTGGTTAAAAACAATCTTAAGAAACAATACCATGGAGGAGACAAAACGTGGATCAATGAGGAGAGAAGAGAGTTGAGAGGAGAAGGAAGGAATCCAGGAGGAATAAGTAAAATTCCAAAATCCTCAATTTCAAATGGAATCCTTTTTGATAAAAATCTAATAATGGTATGAGGTTGATTATTCTGGGTGACTAACAACTACTTTTGTTAGCTAATGATCCCAAGGTGAGGCCAACAGCAGTTTTCACCGGTAAATGCAGCCATGATTGACTTGGAGGGAATTATGATCATGACAACAGTTTCAAGGAACATTTCCTCCTCCGTGCACAAAACCCACAGCACAACCTGGTCCTCACTATTGTATTTGGGGCATTAAGATTTGATGGTCTTCACACCTGCAGTAAAGGCCCACCCTTGGCAGAATCAGGAACATGGGTGGGGCAACTTTTGGAACAAAGGAATGTAAAGTTATTTTTCTTTCCTTGTCTTCATTTTAAAAGACAGCAGAAGTGTCAGGGAGAAAGCTAAGAGGAAGTCCTAGTAATTGCTGTAATAGCAGGTAACATTCATCACATGCCAAGATGGGTGCAAAGCAGCATGCTGCACACTGTAGAAAAATGTGGAGATCTATATGAAACTGCTGTCCTTTAGAAAGGTCTACATGCAAGTCTGGCCCTTGACCAGTATCTGGGAACTTGGTCTGGGAGTATTTCCAACCAACAATTAGCTAACTAGTAGGAGTGGTTTACTTTGCCTAAATTGGCTTTGCAAACAGTGTGGTTTACTGTGAACACCCACTTTCCACAGGGAGTTGGGAGGTTTGGAGTATGCCAGGCTGACAGCGCTCATGAGACCAGCTACCAGTAAAACACTACGTACAGGCACTAGTCTCTACTGAGAGTCTCTGGCAGACAGTCCTTATGTTGTTACCTCCCACCCCAGAGGAATCAGCACGTCCCGTGTGACTCCACAGGGAAAGGGCCTGTGGAAGCTTTGTCCCCTTGAGCCTTTCTTGATTTTGCTTTGTATCTTTTTGCTGGAATAAATCATAGCCACAAAGGAGGATGAAGCTACATGCTGAGTCCTAAGAGTCCCCCACAGTTTATCAAGCCTGGGGGTGGTCTTGGGGCCCCCTGACACACTAACACACACACACACATACAAACACACACTATCCAATTTGATTGTCTCAGATTCCTTATAAATTTCGTATTAAAGATGAAGCATCAGAGGTTTAAGAAGGTGAAAAGGTTGACCCATTTTAGACACCGAACAAAGAAATATGATAAATTCAAATGCAGGTCTCCCTTGCTCTAAAAACTGTGCTCATAAACCCTGTGCACACCACCTACTGGGCTCCTGACTTGGCGTTTCCAGCCCAGGGTGATCATAGTCAGTGTCTGTTTTTCCTACAAGGGGCCCATTTCCTGCAGCACCTCCCCTTCTTCAGTAGATGTGCATCCTGCAGAGCGGGTCCATACTGCTGTCTGCCCAGTGCCTGTCAGAGTGCCTTGCATGTATTAAGAACTCAGCAAACATTTGCTGAATAAATCAGTGAATGACTGGATACTTTATTTGTATTCCCTTTCTACTGTTGTAAGAGCCCTATGAGGTAAAGTAGCAGAATTAAACCATTTTAAAATGGGAGTGTAGAAAATCCAAAAAAGAGATCATTTATCTCAAAGTCACATGTTTTTATGCACATAGTTGATCTACCATCTGGGTCTCTTCCCACACGCTCCACTGTCCATCGCTGTTGCTCCCTGTCTAGGGGACTAGGAAGCTTTGTGTTAGCGGGGACCTCTTAGGTGGAGGTTGCTTAAACAGTGGGGATCATACCATCATTGTGTTGTTAATAGGAAAGAAGTTCCTTGTATTCACTTAAACTCTTTCAAAACTCGTAATTTTCACCTAAATGACATGTCACCTGAAAACCCCCATGGGGTATAAAATCGTCCCTGCTTATCCACGGTTTGCTTTCTGTTATAGTATGAGCCACAGTCAATCATACTCTGAAACTATTAAAGGGAAAATTCCATAAACAATTCATAAATTTTAAATTGCACATTATTCTGAGTGGTGTTACAAGACTCTAAATTCCAGATGGGTAGATGCTTCAATCTTCCGATTTGGACCCCTGTGTAGACACTTGAACCCAGCCTCAGCTCTGAACTCTGAATTCCAGGAAGTCTGGATAGAAGGAGTTGCCACTGGGAGGAAAGAGAGCTGGCTCATGCCACTTACAAACCACGTGCAGGAAGAGGACGGCTGTGTCTGAGCCAAGGTTGTTCTCTGCATAGGCGGTCACCTGGAAGATCCCCGCACTCTTGTACACATGCTTGATGCCGTCCTCAATTGGGCTGAAGTTAGCATAGGACACAGCAATCCCATCTCCAAAGTCAAGCTGGATGTTTGTCCTTTGGAGATCACCCTGCAAGGGAAGAGCCATTGATTGATCTGGGTCCATTCACGAGGTCCTGCCTAACTTCAATGCTTCCTCCTATTGATTCTTCAGCATCACCTTCGTAGGACCTACAGTCTTTCCCAGGAGGCAGAATCACCCTACCACAATCATTGGACTCCTCTCTGATAGCCACTGGACACTGTGGGCGGGCACTGTGGACCTACTGTCCCTGTATGTGCAAGCTTGAGACAGTTTGAATTGGTACAACCCTGGCCACAGTGGGCAAGGTACAGCCTCTCTGATATCTGAAGTGGGAAAGCCAGGGCTTTCCTAATCCCTTACACACATGGTTTAATTCTTCTTCTGTGTCACAAAAATAATAGCAGTAATAGTAACAGCTAGCACACATGGTTTGTATCAGTGCTAAGCAATTAATCTCCTCACATCCCTCTATTGTAGAAACCATTTTACAAATGGGGACAAAAATCATTAAACTAAAGTCACATAGCCAGTAGTGGAAGACTCAAGTTTGGAAAGCAGTCTGGCTTCAATGATAATACTCCCAACCACAATTCTATAGCTATCATTGTTCCTGTTTCTGGGCATTTATTGTTGCATTCTAAAAGCTATGCTAATCACTTACCACATCTCATATAATGCCATCTTCAAAATTGCAATATGATGTAAGATGATCATTCCCATCCAGAAGAATACACTATTCAAAATTACATATGTGTTCTCTTGTCCTTGGACTTCTCGATATCTGCCTAATCCCCTGTTCTTTGAAGCCTCTTCTGAGTATCCTGGCTCACAGGTGTCTCTGACTCTTGGAAGGTTAAGGGCACCTTGGGTGCTGGCTGGTGATGTGGTTTCCATGGTTCAGGTGAGTACATGGTACCACCTCAAGTCAGCATTTATCTTCTTAGCCTGATGCTCAACCCTATCCTTCCTGTCTCCCCCTTTGGATAAATGCAGTCAACGAGAATCCCAGGTAAAGATGTTGGATAAAGAAGAACAGGGTACCTCTGTTCATATTCAAAGATGGATGGTGGAATTAGAGAGAGAAATACATGATTTTGGAATTAGGAACCAATCATTCTGCCCAGTGTTTATGAACTGGCCACAAGTTCACTTTGCATCTTCCTCTGTGGCAGCGTGGATGTGAGTGAAATATTGATGGGTACTTTCCTGACCCCCACACAATGTCAACTACCCTTGAGTTTATAAATATAAATTAAAGTGGAAATGAATCCAAGGCAATTCAAATGGATAAGATCATGACTCTTCAAGTCCATTCAAGAGAAGGTTTTTATAGCTCTAGTCCTGAAAACTCCCCAGTGAAAATGTAGTAATGACCTCTTCTCAATCTAAAGTCCTTTAATTCAAGCACCTGGTGTGGAAGAAGGCTGAGGAATCTGTCGCCTAGGATAAGGAACCTTCACCATCAAACCTAGTGTGGTCCTGACTTTAAAGGCTCTGAAATTCTCATGCTTGTGAGAAAAACCTCCTGGCTGGCTTTGCTCTTTTTCCAAGATCTCAAGAGCACAGAGCAATTTGCATGTAAATTTACAGGGCTTTGTCAATCAGGGAACCTTCCTGCTCCACCACCTCAGCAGAGTATCTGAAAAGCTTCTGTTTGGGAAGAAGCTAACAACCCACACAGAGAACAAGAAGCAGACAGCAGTGCTTCTTCTACCTTAGAATGAATGCATGCAGTCTGACCTTACTGCTTGGGGTGCAAAAGACACTAAAAATTGAAGGGAGCAGGTAGCTGACGTGAAAGCAACTAATACAATATTCTTTATAAAGATAAGCTTAAAGCATTTTAATAATCTTTTCACTCATATACTTTCAAGACCTTTTAGGAAGTTTTGTGGGCTTTTCTAATCAGGGGGGCTAAGAGTTAGAATTATATAAAAAGAGGCTATGAATAAAAGCAATGGATGTATTTGAATTCCCTTTTCCTGGCAGTTTACAGTTTATGACCTTATGGTGATAAACATTTCCTAAAAGATCCTAAGGGGGAACCCTGAAAAAGATATCCAGAGCCACAGGCCTCAAGAGGCAAGGGGACCCCCACTGCAGACAGGTTTCCATTGTGGAATGAAAGAAGGCGAGTCTTGAAGCTTTCTTTCCCACCTCTCTGTCTGCTGCAGAATTCTCTGCTCCTCACTGTTGACACTGGTGCAGCAGCCTCTGGAAATGGAAGATCTTTGTTTTCTTTGCTCTCTGAGTTTCGACCTCAGAGACCCAGGTGGGCTCCTACCTCTTCCATGAGGATGATAAAGGTTGCATTGTGCCCCTGCTCTGCCACCAGGCGTCCATCGGTCGTCACCACATGGAGACCCCTAGGGGCTTTTCCAGGACACAACTGGGCCTTGGCGGAGTATTTGTCCCTTAGTCCATCTGTGCAGTTATTGGACACAATCCTCCGGTACCTAAGAAGAATTGACAATTGACAGTACTGTGCTTTGTGTCAAGAGTGTGAGCACATGTGCACGTATTCGTGTTAGAAAGAGAGCTAAAGAGAGACACTCCCCACAGCTGCCCCAAAAACCAAGTCTCAAAAAAGACAGCCATTTATGAAGATAAACAAACTTGGAGGAACTGCTATCCTTCCATCTCTGGAAGGGTAGCTCCTTAAACATTACTATTGATCCTACCTGGTAAGCCACAGATCAGATCAGTGTCTGAACCAGCCAAGAAAAATCAATGTCTGACTCATACACAGCAGAAGAGGAGGCAGACCATTGGACAAGAGAAGCAGGAAAAGTCAGTGCATCTCTCTATCAGGAATGGGCCAGCTGTATTTCCCCAAGGCCACCTCCAGCTTTCTCCATACCAGATAGCAGCTAGAACATCTGACTTCTAACTCTCATGAATCAGGAGGCCTCTTCCTGTCTTCTCTTCATCCCCAGGAGGTCATTTCTTCCCCTAAAACCTAACAGCCCTTACTCTGGAGCCAACTGAGCTATTTTATAACATATTTTCTCTCTTTGTTAATATTTCATTTTATACTCAAATAACAAATTAGAGGTTATTTGAACAGGTTTAAAATTCCTGTTCAATCCTGGTAAGTTACCTCAGAGAAGAGAAAATCTCCCTAGAAAAGGGATCAGTGTTCTGATAAAACCATAAAATAAATATACCACCACCACTACCTCCATCATGAACTACCACTACCACCACCACCACCACCACCACCACCACCATATCTTGTTTTCTTTCACTCTCTCTGTCAGGAATAATTAACCACTCCATCCATGTTGCCTTCTTATGGTGGTCTCAAATACAGAGGAATACAAATTCTTCTTGAGTGATACTGGTCCTCCAATATACCTGACTTTCCCCATAGGTCCCCCACTATTGCACCACCTACGATACACCTCCATCCAGAGATCCCAGGGAAATGTTAAGCAAATGTTTTCAGTAGTTGTTTCCGCAGATGAGAAGATAATGTATCCTCTTGCAAATGTGTATCATCATTGTTCATTGTCAGTTGAACCCACGTCTGGAGTTCTGCTCCCCAATATGGCGGCCACTTTCTACAGGTGGCTACTGTGCACTTGAAATGTGGTTAATGTGGTATATGACAGTGATAAATTTTTATATATCAGGTTAAATAATATATATTATCAATACTTTTTAAAACCTTTTTAATGTGTAAAAATTCAAAATTATATAGATGGTTCACACTATTTTCTTTTGGTCATTACTCATCTAGATAATCACATTTTTGAATTGAACTATATTTTCTTGCTTATCTTTAGCCACAAGATATTTAATTTTTGCTTATGATACATATTTCAGTAGTATAAGCCTTAACTCAAACTTGCTTCCTCTTCAACCTCAACTAGTCATCAACTCAAGCTGGTTGGTCATTGGTAATATCAGTCAACACTAAAGAAACTTGAAGGTATATGTACATGCCTACAGTGAATCTCTGAGGGGAGGGTGCAAATAGACTTTCCTTTTCCTCTGTGTGATTTATTTGGTTAGTTTTTTGTTGTTTTTTCATCTAAATTACTTGAATTTTACTTACTTATATACAACATATGTATATGAGGACAGACAAAATGTCCTAATGCAATTATTTTCTAGAGATGTGTAAAAGATGCTGTGGTTGTCAGATGGGTGCTCTAGCTCATTCTTTTTAATTATTTTAGTCCCCTTCTTCAAACTTCCTAGAGTTTTGTTCTCTGACACCATGTCTACTTAAATTCAAGCTGTTGGATTTGCAGTTTGAATGGCTTAAATCCTTAATTCAGACTCCTACAATAACATAACATCATCCAGACTAGAATCCAGAACCATTGGAAGAGGTGAGAATTGAGAGGACACCTTAGTCTCTTGATATTCATAGAGTGTTTTGGGGACCAACAACATCCACATCATGCAGGACTGACTTTGAAAAATGAAGGGTCTCTACCTCACCCCAGATCTGTCAAATCAAGTGGCATTGTAACAAGATTATCAGATGTTACGTAACCATATTGGAATTTGAGAAGTGCTGTCAGTCCATCCATGCACTTGATGAATCTCTTCTGCATCATAGAGGCAGCAAAAGAAAAGCAAATCTCCAAGGAAACTGTTTTCAAGTATCTGAGATGTAACTAATAAGTGAGCAAAGAAAGAAACACACATCTAATTGGAGAATTACCAAGAGTGTGCCTTAACCTTCTTATCCCAGGAGTACCAAGGATGAGACAGGAATTGTCATTTGAAGTTTTCAGCATTGATGTATGTGAGCATCTGTTCACCCCTCACCAGAAAGCACAATAATAGCCGTGCATCAGTTGTATCAATTGACTTCATTGAAGGCCCAAGATACAAGGCAGGTCCCTTTCCAGAAAAGATGTTTTGGCCAAATAACAAGTAGGGTCTGCCAGAGGGAAATGGCAGCAAGTATTGAAATGTGGGTGATCAGAAATCTCTTCTGAGTCTTCCCGAAAAGAAGCACTCTTAGCTAAATTCCTCTTTTGTTTCCCTCAGCTACTTGGCTAAAAATAAATAAATTAAATAATAATAAAAAAAATCTACATTCTATCTTCTCCAACTGCCACACATTCCCTTTGATGCCACCTCAGGGTAAGGGGAAAACAGTGAGTTCGGTTCCTTCAGGTGTTTTACTTACCCAGTGCTATTCAGGTAGCTCTGGCCAAGGCTGCAGTCCTTTGACGGGGATGCTGGATTATACCAGAAAGCTGGGACACACTGGCTCTCCCCATGTCTCTCATAGCCATAGTCACTGTGGGGGGAATGAATGTTGCAGAATGGCATGCATGTACAAACGTTATATACTCTCAGACACATAGAAAAACGCACATGCCCTATTGCGACCCAAAACATCGCAACACATAGTTTTAAGTATTTCCAGTGAAGACAGATATCCATACTTTGAAAATGGATTTTTAGAATTAGAAATAGTTCTGAGTCATTTGGAGTTGGTCAAGAGAGGAAAAGAGAGTGGATAATCCAATGGAATTTCTAGGTTGGAAAAGGTATAGATGATGTGACAGGTATAACACACTAGATTGGAAGTGGGTGGGGGTTGGTATATATATATATATATATATATATATATATATATATATATTAGTACACACAGAGACAATATATATATATTTTAATAAACCCAGGGACACTCACCTACTGAGCCACATCCCCAGACACCCTCTCCCTTTTCTTTTAATTTTTAGACAGAGTCTCACTAAGTTGCTTAGTGCCTTGCTAAGATGCTGAGGCTGTTTAAATTTAAAAGTATATTTGGGTCACAGTAGAATGAATTAAATAAGTAGATGACAACTAAGATGACTTTAAAGATCAAGTTCTATGTTGTGATTCAATATATGTTGTTCCAAAATTGATTTCCTTTTTTCCTGAAAATTCATTCTTTCTCAAATACCAGCATAGCCATTCAAACTTTTCCTGATTAGATATAACAAGGCCCCCATATTTCCCTAGCAACATATGTGTAGCTCTTTCCAAGTTTCTATAAAATTTCAGCAATAATAAAGTGAAGAAAAAAAAAGTCAGATGTGATTCTCTTCTTTTCTCCCATGTGCAAAGTGAGGAAGCAGCAGACCATTGCAGGAGAGGAAGGCCAAGGGTGTCTCCCTGTTTCTTGGCGTTTCATAAGGTTCCCAGGTGTGTAAATATCAAAGTAGGAGAAGAGGAATAAAGTAGGTAAAAGTGATGGTTGCTCTTGTAACTCGCCGGAGGTCACTGAAGGCGGCTCCTTTTGGCAGCAGAATTTATGCTTCCAAGTGCAGCATCCAAGAGTGTCCTGAAGCCCACACACTGGGCGGCACAATCTGGGCATTTGAATATTGATCCAATGAGTATTAAGAAAACATAAAACAGCAAGGGAAGTCACTCTCTCTGCACTGCCCCTGCTTTCTTCTGCTGCTCTTATATTCTTTGAGCCAAAATTTTGTTAAATGAAAAAACAGGTAAATTATCTGTGTGTATCTTTGTACGCCAACAAATTCCACACATAGTTATCACTTAATATATGCCCTGATCTTTAAAATAAATGTAACAAGCCCTGTCCTCAATTGATTTTCAGTCCTCTGGGAGAGAGACACAACATACTCCAAACCTACCTAAAGAATGGATTAACAGCAAGAGGCAAAGCACTAACTCTTGCAGTTCAGAAGTGATAACTGATCAATGAAGTCATGTACACTAACTGCCCCATTTGACTATACCCCATCTTCTTCCCCAAATCCCAAACTGGACACTTCTGGCCCTCTTTATCTTTTTGTTTATGCTTCTCTTGAAGCACTCTTCCCTTTGCCTGTGTTTGGTGGTTTCCTACTTGTTCTTTAATATCTAGGCTTTAGGAGGCTGTATCTTCTTCCCTAGGCAAAAATCTTTGGGGCCATAACATGTTGGAAACTGAAATGGAAACTACAACAGAGCAGGGATCTTTGTCATTGTTATCTACCAAAGTAAGAGTCAACAACAGTACCTAGAAACTTACAGGTACTGAATAAGTATTTGTTAAGTGAATGGATAGTCCAATCACATTAATAGCAATCTCATAAATTATACCACTGAGTTGTGTGTATTTCTGCAGGAAGATTGTGAGTCCATATCGATGTGCTGGTATTAACCACAGAGTATCCCCAAGTGCACAAGAGATAACTGTGGAGTGAATGTGAGTAGAAGATTGTTGCAAGGAAAGGTAGAACTCAAGATCAGCTTTGATGAAACTGAAAGGAAGGAGAAAGAAACATCTCTGCCAAGTAAATCCTTTGCTAAGCATCCTAATCAAGTATTATATGTAACCCAATACACAATGTGTTAATTGCTTCACTTCATTTTGTTATTACTATCAATAATATTACTATCTATAACATATACTGCTAGGAAATACTCTAGTATCATATTATATGTGCTTCTTATATTTTGGCAGTAGTGGTTGGACCCAGGGATGCTGTACCACTGAGCTATCTACCCCCAGTTCTTTTTATTTTTTTATTTTGATACAGCTGCTTAGGGTCTCACTAAGTTGTTCATGCTGACATCAAACTTGTGATCCTCCTGTCTCAGCCTAACAAATTGGTGGAATTATTGGCCTGAACCACTGTGCCTGATTTGTTGATGCTCTTAAAGTTATTTGCATCCATGTGTACATATGGTAGGAATAATCTACAATATGGGGCCACTACCACTCTCTTCCTGTTGTACATTCACTGAAGTCATGTTGGTAACTTTAACCTGCTGTGGGGGGAATATGTATATGTATGAATATATATATATATATATATATATATATATATATATATATATCCTGCTATGGGGGGAATATATATATATATATATATATATATATATATACACACACATATATATACACACACACAACCATCAGTATTGTTTAGTTCCCAGAGAGCTGGAAGTTAAATATTTGCCAGCACACCACTGAATATCTTATTTACAAGCATTATTTATCTGTGAATAAACTGGGCTGTGGTATGGTTGCACTGTTTCTCGAAAATTCCTCAACCGCTTCTTAAGGTGAAGCTGTTGGCATGTCCAGCTAACCCTAGGAAATACCGGTAATCTGTAAAGGAAGGATGCTCTCTTAAGCAGCTCTGGGAAAGAGAGAAATGTTCTAATACTTTTTGCTAAACATAACCATCTTTGGCAGTTCTGTTCAGCTCTGCTACCTGTTAGCGATGCAGTAATTAAAAAAAGGTGCATCAGGCTTGCTGCTTTGCCCCAAAGAGCAAAAGTACCTCATTAATATTTAACAACTTTAGCAGAAACTGGCTGCCCCCAAGCTGTGGACTTCTTCATTAATTTCTGCTAAATGTATATTAAAATCTCCCATACTGTCCCAGCTCCCTCCGGCTCAGGAGTCTACATGATTTAGACAAACAAGCAGCTCCAGCTGCTGCTCCAGCTTCCTGGGGAAAGGTGTTTTCTGTTGAATTGTCAGGTTTGGACAGAATGCACCACAAAGTTGGATTTGCCTCAGGCAAGTGTGCTGCTGCAGATTCTGCAAACACACAAGCAGTTTCCTTCAAGGAATGAGTCACATATGTGTCTTTCGTGATTATAAAGGTTTAGAATGTCTCAGAGTTTTGGGGAAAATTTCTTGATTTCCAGAAACCTATGTAACTTCCAAACCCCATCCAAAGAAACGTGATTCTGAAAGAGGACTAGCCAGGATGGTTCAGAAATAAAAAATCCTCTGTGTATCAGAACAGGAAGGGATACCCAGGCAGGTGCCATCCCCTCAGTTAGTGGACTGAAAAGGAAAATTCAAAAGAGCCAAAAAATGGCAAAGATTGTACATAAAACTGGGTGTGGCAGATAGAGGTGATAATCAAGAATCTTGATCCCTGTTTGGCATTAGAATGATCCCAAGTGGAACCCGTTTAATCATCAGGGAGGGTCCCTGGATCCCAAGAATGATGTTGTGAAACTCTTAGAGCCAACCAAATAGGCATGGTCTTTTCTAGACAAGCTCCAAGCATAGTCCAAGCCTCAGACCATGGGAAGCCCTGTCATTTCCTCCTGGAAGTTTCTGTCTGTATCCTCATCTGGCAGCTGAGATTCTAGGGCTAGTGTTCATAAGGCACCTCTGTCCCATTTTAGGAGTTAGGGTAGTACTGTGGGTTTGGGATCCAGCAAATGATATCAGGCACAGAGCAAGTACCCACTGAACAAACACAGCAAACCACCGCCATCACAACAAAATATTAATTAACATTGCCTTCATTAGCTGAGGCAGATGCCTAAGTACGGCCATAGTGAAAGACAGACAGTTATATCCAAGCCATTTCAGAAATTATTTTCAAGACCCAAGAGTCATTCCTCAAACACCTCTCCTGATCAAAGCCCACTCTATCCATCTGCCTGATCCATCTGCTGACCAACAGCCTTATCCTCTCTCTGCTCTGTCAGTTCCTGTTCCTTCTCTGAAGGCCTGCTTATTTTTGGTTTGCTACTCAGCAGCAAGGCCATAGGCCTCACCCCACCTCTCTCAGGGACCTTATCTGGCTAATGTCAATCCTCCACAGTCTCTTCCAACCATCTCTAGCCCATGTGGACAGCACAAGAGCCATATAATAGAACTTGCTACAAAAATGGAAATGTTCAATACCTATGCTGTTCAATATGGTAGCCACTAACAATACAACTAAGAAGTTTATTTTGAAATTCTATTTCATTTAAATGTGAATCATCACATGACTAGTGGCTACTGTAATGGACATTGTAGTTCTGTTCCATAAAATTCAGCACTTAATTATATGCTTTATTATTCTCTGTTATACCTTCTTTTAGTGCAATAACTCTTGTTTATGTATTGTTTATTGTCTTATTTATACTTTGACTTGTCCACTATAGAAAGATCATGCTTGCTTGGGCTCCATGTACATAGTACTGAAGGTTGAATAATTTTAGACACACCTTGAATTTATGTGGCCCACCCAAAGCTCCTCCCCTCTGTCTTCTGCATCACCACTTGGCAATCTTGCTCTGAGGATATGGCCCCATACTGGACATGAAAAGTAACCACCACTACATACTAAGACCAGAATCTGAAGTCATTTGATTATCTTGAGTGAATTAAACTCTTTGTTTGCAATATCCACCTATAAAATGCCTCTAATAGCAAACTCTCCTCCCAGGAGTTGGTAGAAATGATTAAGAAAGAAAATGGACATAAAAGACTTGGTACAACATCTGATACATAGTAGGTGCCCAGTGAAAGTTATTGTCAAGTGAGCATATGGGTGAATGGGAAAGAAGAGGACTACATACCATAACCACTAGGCAAACCTGGTTTTTCACTGAACAAATATATTTGGGCCTCCCAGAGGGCTACCCTTGCACTTAGCCATCATTTCAGAGCAAGTTCTTTATACTCCCCATTCTGACCACCTGCTAGTCTCTAACATCCCTAATTCCCAGTGAGAACTTGGACCTGGCTCATCACCAGCACCATGATGGAGGTTGCTGCAGAGCAGCTCTCTAGAGTAAGTTGAAGGCTGGGGGAGTTATGAGTCTGCTGTGTTGAAACATCAATATTTATGGCATATGCACACTTATTATTGATACCTGCTCTGCTGAAAGTTGTGAAAGTTAGTGATGTCCTACAAATAAACCTCCTCTCTTCAAGCAGAAGGGGGACACAGGTAGATACTACCTTCTTTTTGTGAATCCAGGTTGTATGCTACAACTCTTCCACCACAGTGAAGATGATTAATCCACCCTCCCCAGCCTCCAACTCTCTACACTGACTAAACTAGGTTGCATCCTCGCCCTGTTGTCTCTCAGACTTATGCTGTGCCTGGACCAATCAAATGCACATGTCCTGATTTGACTCAGGGAAACAACTAAATGGAAAGTGCATGGTACTTGCTTCTGCTAACCAAACTGGGCACTTCACATTCCTTACCTAATCATACTCACTGGTAGGGGGACCATTGAGAAGGAGACAAAGCTATGAAACTGTTGCCATGCTCTGGTCTCCAGATTACCTCAAACACAAAGAGACAAGCTACATTTGATGAAAAGACTATGTTTTAAAGCCTGAGCTTTGCCAACTGAAACTGACTTAAAAAAAGAAGATAATTTCAAATATTCTGTCCCAGTGTTTCCCCAAATCACTGTAAATAATCCAGAACTTTTTGAAATCAAGAAAACTACTTCTCCCACATACAGAAATGGTGAAAAATATACTTTTGGGCCATAATATATTTTGTTATTGTTCTCAGATTATGATCATTAAGAGCAGCAAGCCTCAGTTGTTTACTTACATTGCCTGAGAGTCACATCATTCTTCTACTTTCTTTTTTATTGTGAGGTATAATTGACCACAGACATGTAAATATACAATACCTTATATATATAAAGTGTTCATGACAATTCTGGGCCTCTTATTCTCTCAAATGAATTTTAGTACTGTTTCATTCTAGTTCTGGGAAGAACGACATTGGTATTTTGATGGGGATTGCATTGAATCTGTGAAATGCTTTTGATGTATGCCCATTTTGATGTATTAATTCTGCCTATCCCAGAATTAATCTAGTCAAAATGACCATACTACCAAAAGTGCTATACAAATTCAATGCAATTCCAATTAAAATTCCAATGACGGACCTCATAGAAATAGAGCAAGCAATCATGAAATTCATTTGGAGGAATAAGAGACCAAGAATAGCTAAAGCAGTTCTTAGCAAGAAGAACGAAGCAGGGGGTATCACAATACCAGACCTTCAACTATACTACAGAGCAATAGTAACAAAAACAGCATGATATTGGCACCAAAAGGTAGATCAATAGTACAGAATAGAGGATACAGAGACAAACCCACATAAATACAGGTATCTCATACTTGACAAAGGAGCCAAAAACATACAATGGAGAAAAGATAGCCTCTTCAACAAATGGTGCTGGGAAAACTGGAAATCCATATGCAGCAAAATGAAACTAAACCCATATCTCTCACCCTGTACAGAACTCAACTCAAAGTGGATCAAGGACCTAGGAATTAGACCAGAGACTCTGCACCTAAAAAGAAGAGAAAATAGGTCCAAATCTTCATCACATTGGCCTAGGACCAGATTTCCTTAACATGACTCCCAAAGCGCAAGAAATAAAAGCTGGAATCAATGATTGGGATAGAGTCAAACTAAAAAGCTTTTTCTCAGCAAAGGAAACAATCAGCAATGTGAAGAGAGAGCCTTCAGAGTGGGAGAAAATCTTTGCCACACACACTTCAGATAGAGCACTAATCTCCAGAATCTACAAAGTACTCAAAAATCTTTACACCAAGAACACTAACAACCCAATCAATAAATGGGTCAAGGAAATGAACAGACACTTTACAGAGGAAGATCTACAAGCAATCAACAGATTCATGAAAAAATGTTCAACATCCCTCGTTATAAGAGAAATGCAAATCAAAACCACCTTAAGATTTCATCTTACCCCAATTAGAATGTCTCTTATTAAGAATACAGGCAACAACTGGTGTTGGCGAGGATGTGGGGAAAAGGGTACACTCATACATTGCTGGTGGGAGTGCAAGTTGGTGCAGCCACTCTGGAAAGCAGTGTGGAGATTCCTTAGGAAACTTGGAATGGATCCACCATTTGACCCAGCTATCCCACTCCTTGGCCTATACCCAAAGGACTTAAAATCAGATTACTACAGTGATGCAGCCACATCAATGTTCATAGCTGCTCAATTCACAATAGCTAGATTGTAGAACCAACCTAGATGCCCTTCAATAGATGAATGGATAAAGAAACTGTGGTATATATACACAATGGAGTATTATTCAGCCATAAAGAAGAATAAAATTATGGCATTTGTAGGTAAATGGATGATGTTGGAGATGGTTATTCTAAGTGAGATCAGCCAGTCCCAAAAATCCAAAGGCCAAATGGTCTC
>JAJEJO010001384.1:0-12280 GCA_020662805.1 Glaucomys volans | reverse complement strand
AAGTAAATAAAAAAAAAAATTCTGCCTATCCAAGAACATGGGATGTCTTCTCTTTGTCTGAAATATTCAATTTCTTTCTTCAGTGTTCTATAGTTTTCATTATTAGAGGTTTTTCATCTTTTTGATTAGATTTATTCCTAGGTATTTTTTTCTTTTTTGAGGTTGTTATGAAAGGGTTAGCCTGCCTGATTTCTTTCTCAGCACATTTGTTATTGTAGTATAGGAAAGTGACTAATTGTTGTATATTGATCTTGTATCCTGCTCTTTTGCTAAATTTATTTATCAGCTCTAGAAGTACTCTGGTGAAGATTGGGGGTCTTCTAGATATAGAATCATGTCATCAGCAAACAGTAATAATTTAAATAGACACTTTCCCCCAAAAAATGGCCAACAAACATTGAAAACAAAGTTAAACATCCCTAGTAACCAGGAAATGCAAATAAAAACTACATTGAGATTTCATATCACTCCAGTCAGAATGGCAATCATCAAGAATACAAACAATAAAAAATGCTGACAAGGATGTTTGGCAAAAGGCACACTCATATATTGTAGGTGGTACTGCAAATTAGTATAACCACTTTGGAAAGCGGTATGGAAATTCCTAAAAGACTAGGAATGGATCCTATATGACCCAACCTTCCTTGGTATTTATCCTAAAGAACTAAAGTCAATGTGATATAAGCACATCAGTGTTGATAACATTGCAATTTACAATAGCCAAGTTATGGAACCAGCCCACATGCCCATCAATAGATGAATGGATAAAGAAAATGTGTACATGCGCGCGCACACACACACACACACACACACACACAAATGGAGTTTTACTCAGTCATAAAGAAGAATGAAATTATGGCATTTGTTACTAAATGGAAGGAACTGGAGAACATCATACTAAGTGAAATAAGCCAGATTCAGGAAGTCAAGGGTTGACTGTTTTCTCATATGCAGAAACTCGAGCAAAAAAGGGGAATAAAAGAGAGAGAATTCCCTGAAAATAGAAGGGACATCAGTGGAGCAGAGGAAAGTGATTGAGGGGGAGGGACAAGAGACAGGAAAAGAGTTGGAATGAAATTGACCATGTACACATAAGAAAATACCAGAGTGAACTTCACATTTATGTATATCTATAAAGCACTAATTAATAAAAAACTCTAAATAAATGGAAGGAAAACCAATGAAGTAGAGGAAGGGGAACACGAATAAGCAAGGGGGAAGGAAAAGGGAAAATTTGGGGAACTGAAGAGAAGCAAATTATCTTCCATGCTTTTATGATTATGTCAAAATGAACTCCAATATTATACATAACTATAACACAGTAATAAAAACATAAAAAAATGAATAAAAAAATAAAAATATTCTATAGAGGCTTCTTGGAGACCATATGTCTCTTAAAATTCTATCACTAAAGGTCAAAACTACTTTATTTGAAATTGTTTTAGGATTAATGAAACATTCCATGTGAAATTTCATCAACAGTGGTAAACCTAAGTTTCTTGGAGATTAACTAATTTTACAGTAGCTGAACATGGAGATGATGTTTCTTCTGAAACAAAGTAAATATGAAGGAATAAGGCTTGTTTGATTTCTGGAGAAATGGATGGTATAGAGGTGGACAAGGAATTTAGCTAGTACTGCATTTGAAACACAGCTATGTAAGCTTGGTCAAGTAACTTACTGTCAAGATACTTAATCTTTTCTCATTAAAAGGCAACAGTGAATTGCTTGTAGATCTTCCTCTGTAAAGTGTCTGTTCATTTCCTTGGCCCATTTATTGATTGTGTTATTAGTGTTCTTGGTGTAAAGATTTTTGAGTACTTGGTAGATTCTGGAGATTAGTGCTCTATCTGAAGTGTGTGTGGCAAAGATTTTCTCCCACTCTGAAGGCTCTCTCTTCACATTGCTGATTGTTTCCTTTGCTGAGAAAAAGCTTTTTAGTTTGACTCTATCCCAATCATTGATTCCAGCTTTTATTTCTTGCGCTTTGGGAGTCATGTTAAGGAAATCTGGTCCTAGGCCAACATGATGAAGATCTGGACCTATTTTCTCTTCTATTAGGTGCAGAGTCTCTGGTCTAATTTCTAGGTCCTTGATCCACTTTGAGTTGAGTTTTGTACAGGGTGAGAGATATGGGTTTAGTTTCATTTTGCTGCATATGGATTTCCAGTTTTCCCAGCACCATTTGTTGAAGAGGCTGTCTTTTCTCCATTGCATGTTTTTGGCTCCTTTGTCAAGTATGAGATACCTGTATTTATGTGGGTTTGTCTCTGTGTCCTCTATTATGAAAAAATGTTCAACGTCACTCGTTATAAGAGAAATGCAAATCAAAACCACCTTAAGATTTCATCTTACCCCAATTAGAATGTCTTTTATTAAGAACACAGGCAACAACAGGTGTTGGTGAGGATGTGGGAAAAGGGTACACTCATACATTGCTGGTGGGAGTGCAAGTTGGTGCAGCCATTCTGGAAAGCAGTGTAGAGATTCCTTAGAAAACTTGGAATGGATCCACCATTTGACCCTGCTATCCCACTCCTTGGCCTATACCCAAAGGACTTAAATCAGATTGCTACAGTGATGCAGCCACATCAATGTTCATAGCTGCTCAATTCACAATAGCTAGATTATGGAATCAACCTAGATGCCCTTCAGTAGATGAATGGATAAAGAAACTGTAGTATATATACACAATGGAATATTACTCAGCCATAAAGAAGAATAAAATTATGGCATTTGTAGGTAAATGGATGATGTTGGCCAATCCCAAAAATCCAAAGGCTGAATGGTCTCTCTGATAAATGAATGATGATGCATAATGCGGGAGGGAAGGGTGGCAAGAATGGAGGAAGGATAGATAGCATAGAGGGAAGGGAGGGGTGGGGGTAAGAATAATAACAGAATGTGTGACAGATACCATTGCCCTGTGTACATGCATGAACGCACAGATGGTGTGACTCTACTTTGTGTACAACCAGTGAAACAATAGCTGTACTCCATTTGTGTTCAATGAATCAATAAGTAAATAAAAAAAAATAAAATAAATAAATAAAATAAATTCATCGTTATCTTGCAAAAAAAAAAAAAAAAAAAAGAAAAAAAAAAGGCAACAGTGAAGATCCTGCCATTACAGGGCCTTGGATGCAGGTGGCATTTCCATGCAAAGTGGAGAACCACAGGATGCTTCACAAGGGCTATCCTCCCCACCTGCCCTACTTTAGTTGGAGATGGATTGTGACAGTAGTTCCAGAAAGAATGGTTCAGAAACATTTCAAGCAATGCCACCAGCATTAAAATAAATGGATAACACTCCAAAGTACTACTTTGAAGACTTTCCTTATCTGGATGTATAAGCTCTGGTTTAGTTGCTAAAAATACAACAGGGACCACTTAACCCTGGGGTCCAAGATTCACAGCAGCAACAGCACCAACAGCAACCACATTTTATGTCTGTGCTGGACACCACATAGATGAATGCCTTATCTATATTCATGATGCATATTCATTCATTCATTCATTTATTTCTATGACCCAAAGAGATACACATAATGTATTTTAATTTTGCAGTCTAGGACATGAAAACAGGCACAGAGATTAAGAAAAAAATTCCAAGACAAAAAATTGTGAATATTAGCGCTGGAAGTTTTATCCACACCCATAAATGTTAATGGAGTTACTAAAGGAAATACGTTAGAGCTCTTGTTTCTCTTCACTTGCGTGGCCTCCCAACAATGGGTGGTGGCTCTATTGTGTCTGGAAAAACACAGGCAGAGATGTGGTGCTTCAGTGGAGCCAGTTTGCAGCAAGACAAAAGTTGCCTGAAATTCAAATACTGAATATTTAGGTTGACATCAATTTGTCACAAGTCATAATGCTGAGTGAACTATAGTATACATGGCTTTGACTATTTTAATGGATTTTGGTTAATAATTAAAATTATTTATTCCAGCTGTGAATAGTCTTTGTTCCCAAAGGGTCGAAGTTGCCACAGAAGGGACTCTGCTACTGAATTTTAAATTCTGTTTAGTACATTCTATTTGATAAATCTCACTGAAGTCAAGCTTTCCAAAGAATGAGTTCAGGAGGAAGAGCAGGTAGGGAGAAGTCAGCCACCCACTTGGCTTGCAGTTGTCAGTTATATTCCTAGAGGAAAGTGGGAAACAGAACAAGCTTCCTGTGCAAATCACATCCAGCTGGACAAAATGAGCATGGAAGGAGGAAGGCTATTGGTCAGGGGCAGTGGTTCTGGACCCACTGATTGACAGTTAAATCCCTTGTTCTCTCTCCACACCATCCATTTTTCTGAACTGACCTCTGTTATTCAGAAAGCCCTAATGCAACTGTGTCATTGCCCAGTCCCTTCCATGTTCATAGGCTCACACTTGAGCCCTTAGCTTTGTCTTTTAACCTGGGAGGAGCTATAATCAAATAAAACACTAGCTTTTGACTGGAACATAGAGGAAGAATTCATTCAACTGGGATCAGAAGGATACCCACACAATCCCAGCACTGGAGAGGTTCTTGACCCTTCTAAAAAGAACATTTAGAAACATGCTACAACTCTTCACCAAATGTTTACTGTGTGCTAGACACTGGGAATTCCACAATGAGGAAAGTCAAAAGCTCTTGCATTCATAACACTCACATTCTACTGGGAAAGATGGAGGAGAATAAAATATTTCCAAACAGGATCATTTCACATGGTGATTAATGAAGAGGAGACAATGAAACAGAGCAATGTATTGGAGAAGGCCAGGGCACAGATGAGATGAGGTAGTCTCAGAAGACATTTCTGAGAAGCTGATAATTTTGCTGGGACATGGCAGATTCAAAGATGCCAGCCATCTGAGATTCAGGAGAAATTTGTAGACTTCTAATTCCTTTTTCTATGAATGAGTCTGGATTAAGTTAAAGGAGATGGTAGTGGGACCACAATGTACGGAAAGAGGGAAAAACAGTAAGAAATTTAGACATAGGTAAGCCAAAGCCAAATGACTACCACAGAGCAGGCAAGAAGAAGACAGGATTATATTTTAAGGGGAAAGGGAAACTATTGGAGCATTTTAATCATAGGAGTTATGAGATCTGACTTGGATTTATTCAAGTATAATTTTGGGAATGGATTTTAGGGTGACAATGGTAGAAGGAGAAAGTAACTCTTGGAAGGAACCATCATTTTGGAGATGGTGGAAGAACTTTGGGACACAGTGCATTGTGGATGTGGAACTTCAAGGACTTAATGGCCTGGATCTGAAGATGAGGGAAAGGAGATTTTGACTCTAGAACCTGAGTGGATAGCTGTATGTTCTATCAAAACTGGAAAAACTGGGCCAGGAATTTCTTCTACTGAGAGGATTTAAGAAAAGTTCTGCTTTGGCTGCATCAAGTTTGACATCCCTCTTAATAAGTCAAGAGGTGTATGCTGAAGAGATAGATAGATAGATAGATAGATAGATAGATAGATAGATAGATACATGTCTATCCAAGAAGACACATAGGCCAGGTCTGGAGGTAAGTGTTTGAATATTTGGGAGTTATGGACTATAGGTGAGGATAAAATCTCAACAGGTGAGATTTAAAGTTGTTCTTTGTCATTGCCATTAGAGACTTATAATCTACAATAGTTTATTCAATATTTCAAAATAACTAGAAGAGTCCAAAGATTCCCAACACAAAGAAATGATTAATGTTTGAGCAGATGGAATTGCTAATTATCCTGAATTGGTCATTAAAGATTGCATCCATCTACACACTATCACACTGTGCCCCATAAATACATACAAATACTACATATCAATGAAAATGAAAAACAAAGGAAATGATGGCAGACAGTTCACATGGAGGCATAGTTTGAAGGTACAGGTCTGCAGGTAACCATTCAAGGCTCTCTAAGTTCCATCTGTACCCAGCCCAATGCCTCTATGACTGTCCAGTACATGTGCTCACTGAAGGTGAGGAGAAGCCCTGGAGATGGTGCTCAGATCAGTGACCTTCCCTGTTAAAATTCCTTGGCCTGTCTTCTTCCCAGCAGTGTGGAGCTCCCAGGTGGCCCAATAACCTGGCCAGCAGACATACATCCCACCTCTGGAACATGCCTTCCTCCCTACCTCCATCGTCATTCCCACCCCATAGACAGGTACAAATCTGGTCAGAATTGGTGACAAAATGCCAAAGGACTCACCACTCGAAGTCCCAATCAGCACAGACACAGGGTTCTGAGACCACTGACCCTGAGTAGTCTCGGCCCAGGGCACATTGAGCCCCTGGCTTGCGTTTCTTGAATATTTTCCTTTCTCCCATGACGCAAGGCTCTCCCTTAGAGAGAAGGTCCATAGTGAGAGAGACAGAAAAATACAAAGGAGATGAAATAAGCCAGCTTCTCGATAAGAATCATTAGTCTTTTCCTTTGTTTCTAGTTACCCTACCTTCCATGCTACTCTGTGCAGCAAATCCATCCTCCATAACCATCCAGCAATTTCAAGAATAAAGTGCTACCACTACACCAAAGGATCATTGCAGGAGGCTGGCCCACTCCATCCCTCCACCCACCCAATCCCGTGATACCCACATCACCCTATTTCTTCTCCATGTCTACAGAGATTGCAAAGACTCCAGGCATCCCCACTGAACCATCAGGCCACTGGCCACATGGTCTCAGCAAAACATGTGGTGGAAAGAAGCCCACATGTGGCTTTGCTATTTCCTGTCATCTTCACAGTACAGTTGAAGTTTATCCCCAAATTCCCTCTGTATTGTAAATAGCAGTACCCATCCCTAATTCTTAAGCTAGAGACAAAAAGAGGAGAAATTACTACACGTTACATGGCCCCAGGGTTCTAAGAGTGCAGACGCCTGCCTGTATTACATAGCAGTGAATATCAGTCATCACTAGACCCATGCACACTGCACTCTGTGATTCTCTTCCTGACACCACAGGGCCTTTATTTCAGCCTGGCCTGAAACATATTCTTACCCTCCCCAGTGCAGGGGAGATGAGCAAGCCAATAGAGGGCCTCTTAGTAAATACATTTGATGCTCATTTCTGTTCAGATGGAGCTAAAACCCTAGGTTATCATCATCTCCTCTCCCCAGGCAGCTCAGCAATCTCAATGAGCATATAGGATCCCAGGGGAAAATGGTCCCTAAAAATTCTACACCCTGTTAGGCCTGGTGTGTCCCATGAACCCATACCCACTCCTCAGATGACCTGCTACCATCCTCCTCTTATAGGAAGACCCCAGACTAAAGACTAAACCAAGCTTGCAGTAGCTCTTCTTCCTATAGGCCAGCATACCCCACCCTGGGCTGTACCTGATTGAGCAGGTGCCAGGTCTGATAGTCCTCCTTGGTGCAGCGCCGGCTGAAGATAGACTTGTAGTCCACTTTCACTAACTGCCATTCAGAGCGGAGACTGAAGTGGCCAAAGACTCTAAGTGTTTGGGGAGGGGCAGGAAAGACAAGCAGAGAAGGCCCATTGTCAGTCAGTAATGCACCAGGACTAAGGACAGGCGGAGGACTGAACTGCAGCCTGGAGTTTTCCTGTCCTTCCAAAGTGAACTCCTGGAAGGCCACTGAGGGAGTTCACCATCCTCACAGCTCCAGCTAATCAGCATGACATTCACAGTGAGTTTAACATTACACCTTTTTTCTTAATTGCAAAAGTAATATATGTGCTTTCCAGGAAGAATTTAAAATGTAGAAAATTTGTCCAACTATCCAAACCCCAACACCCAGATAAAACCTTGGTTCCCATTTGGACCCATAGCCTTCCCATTTCCCCTTATTGCAAGCACTGGGATTTCATTTTCCCAGGTAAACTGACAGGGACTCAATTTCATCATCTGTAAAGTGGGATGTTTGTGTGTGTATGTGTGTGTGTGTGTGTGTGTGTGTGTGTTGGAAGAGGACTAGATCAGCTAATCCAGAGTACAACCCTGCCACTTGTCAAATTCTGTTGACTGTGTCTAAATGTGTGGTAGTTGAAATTCCCATTGCCTAGTTCACATGAATGCCCGCTCCCCTTTCCTCCTCTGAAAAATCACAGCATCTCATAAAAGGAACTCATATTTATGTATAGTAAAGAAGCACACCATCAGCACGACTTAGATAATCAATACTGACCTTTTCAAAGCCCAGCAGTTGAGAGCCCTATAAATATGAATGATCAATCGTTTCTAGAAAAATAGGAAAAAAAAAAAAAAAGACGGATCATCCATACTCTACTCCGGTGGCATGTCTTGCAATTATAAAGCAAGACATCTATCACAGTGATGTAAAGGGTGAGTAATCATGCCAGGAACTTAGAACAAGTCCTGGGGAACTGGAGTCCTTCAGGAACTGCATGGCTTCCATTTCAGAAAACTCAGTCACACTACCAGCCCTGGAATGACCTCTGTCCTGGTTCAGATACTGTCACGATGAAAAATCAAGAGAATAACTCTCTCACAGGACAGTTCCTTCTGCAGTCCGAAAGATAAGGATGCTTACAGGAGGAGTGGGATTGAAAAACAATTATGAAATGGGGGAAGAAGCAGAATCATCTTTGTAGATCATATGACTTAAAATACGACTCAGGAGATAATTTTAAATGTGTTATCAGATAAAAGTAAAATAAAAATTCATGTCAAATAAGATTAAATGAACTTCAAGAGAGCAACTGAGGGGTCTCTCCTTTAGTAAAACTGCAGAGCGTTTGTGTGAGTATCAGCTCAGCACTAGGTAGTAGAAGCCCGGAGCCTAGAACACTCTGCATATGTGGTATACACTTTGTGGAAAGTGAACTTGACTGCCTTTCTCCTGGTTCTCAGTTTTCTTACATTCTTGCTAAACCCAGTAGTTTCCAGATCCCACACATCAGTGCTAAGTCATCTACCATCTTTTCATTCTGAATTCATTCAGAGGTCAAAAATCATTCCATTTAACATCTACAACAAAGCAACTGCCTCTTATCATAAATTTCTACTTGTTTGAAGAGAGATTAATTCAATTGATAAGCTCATCAAGAAAAAACAAAACAATGAGAGAGGACCTTGACACATGTCTCCTTCCTTCTCTCTGCAAGCTATCAAAATCCTCCCATATTTAAAGGACACCTCCTCTTGTGAGTCTTCCCTGATTGGATCTCTCTGAGTAGCAAGATGTTTGTGATGCTAAACCAAATACCTCTGCCTACACCCGAGTTTAGTAATTTCATGGATCACAAAATACATCACGTTGGATTAATCTCATGCCTTCCTATGAAAAGTTGGCTAGGCAGACAGAAGAGGGAAATATGAGGCACACAATTTACCTGGATGTCAGCAAGGCAACTGACAGGGCTGCCATAGCAATTTTAAAGAAAAAAAAATGAAAAAACAAAATAAAGAGTCATGTGCTTATAAAATTATGTGGCTGAACAACATCTAATTAAAGTATTAAAATCAACCAGGAGTGAGGTATGAATCAGCTGCAAGGTTCTATTGTCTGTTGGCTTGTTCATCATTTTTATTTATGATTTGAAGACATGGAAATAATGGTCATCAATGAAAACTGAACTTTCTGATGACACAATGCTGGAAGAAATAGTCGATATGCTTGCTGGAAGAATAGGGACCCAATAAGGTCCTGACAGTCTAAGGAGATAGGTTGAATTTAATAAGATGTGATGCAGCCACAAGAAATGTCAGATTCTCCTCTCGGTAATGACATAAGTATCAGATAAAAGAAACAGGCTTGGTACAGCTGAGGTTGAATAACAATAATAGCAGCTCAAGGGTTTCTATATACAATGTGATCGATACAAGGGAACACTTCAGGGAAAGAGAACTAAAAGACTCAAGATGATCTTAAAATGAGTTAACAAAATAGTATACATTATCTAGAACAAAATAAGGCAATATCAGGGGCTATTTACATTAGCCAGATGAAAAATACAACCTGTGGTTAATTTGGGATGTTACCATTCAGAAATTGTGTTTCAACCTACAGTACACATTTGGGCTTCAGTGGCGGTAGTGGAAATTGAATCCCTTGAAATTTTAAACAAAACTATGTATTCATAGGAACATGTATATTTATCAAAGGATAAATTCCATATATTTTATCAGGTTATTCAGGGGGATTCACAGTTCTCAAAATTTAAGACATTGAAATAGAATGGTTAAGATGTTATGCTGGGTTGAAAGGTATCCAGTAAGATACCATCATGTCCCATTCCCTGGAACTATAAATATTACCTCATTTGGAAAATGGGTCTTTGCAGATATAAGTAAGTTATGACTCTAAAGATGAATTTGCTCTGGTTTGGATATGAGATGTCCCCCAGCCCCAGAGCTCCTGTAATAGATAATGCAGGAATGTTCAGAGGTAAAATGCTTAGATTATGAGAGCTGCAGTCTAATCAGTGGATTAGCTAGCTCATTTAATGAACTAATAATTTGAATGAACTATGGGTAACAACTATAAGCCTGTGGGGCATGGCTGGAGGAAGTAGGTCACTAGGATGTTCCCTTGGGGATTATATTTTGTCCCAGACTCTCCTGTGTCTTGTGTTTCTCTCTCTCTCTCTCTCCCTCTCTCTCTCTCTCTCGCCCTGCTGCTAGCTGTCATGAACTAAGCAGTTTTCCTCCACTATGCTTTTCTGCCATGATGTTCTGCCTCACCTTCAGCTCAGAGCAATGGAGTCAGTCAACCATGGACTGGATCTCTGAAACCTTAAGCCCAAAATAAACTTTTCCTCCTCTAAGTTGTTCTTGTCACATATTTTGGTTACAGCAATGAAAAGATGACTAACAACAGAGGTCATCCTAGATTACCAGGATGGCCTCTAAATGCAATGACAAGGGTCCTTGTAACAGACACAAAGAAGAGAGACATGCAGCGAGAAGGGAGTGAAGACAAGCAGAAATTGGAGTTATGCAGCCACGATCCAAGAAATGCCTGGAGCCATTGGAAGAAGGAAGAAGAAAGGGATAAATTCTCCCCTAAAGACCCAAAGACCCAAAGGGAACTCAGTCCTGCTGACCCTTTGATTTTAGATTCTGGCCTCCAGAACTGTAAAAGAATTAGTGTCCATTCTTTTAAGTCATCCAATTTATGGTTGTTTCAGCTGCCACAGGAAACTTACATAAATAACAATGTGACTCAAGAGCAATCTTCATCTCCCTGTCCAGGAAGTGATTCCAGAACTAGTAAACCTGAATATATCTCAGAAAGTGCTAGGGAGAGAAGAGTAACCGACTGATATTCTAGGGGTCTCTCAAGTGTGAAACTTTACAAAATGTGAGAGAACTTTCTCACAAAGTTGTCCACAGGGCAAGGGATGCTCTAGGGTTAGGAAACATAGAGCTCCACACTCAGGTTTCTTGCTTCTTAGGGCCAAGAGTAAACTGGATGTCAGGATGATCTAGGCACACAGCCCAGCTAACACTAAGCCTCTACAGATGTCCATGTTGGTCTTCTCAACTCTTTGGGATATCTGTTTTTGATCTCAGAGTGCTCATTTTGGGATTGAACAGAAGAATATATGCTCAGTCAAAACCTGTGGACTAGTGTAGATTCTTTTCTTCTGCAATCTTGGCAGGTGTATTCCTTTCATCTCATTTCTTTGGCTTCTATCCCAGATTTCTTTATATTGTGTCTCCCAGGTCTTCCCCCAAACTGTAAATTGATAAACACTAATATTTTCACTTGGGAGTATGCTAGTCTGTTTTCCCATGAGGTTGTTTTCATATGCCAGATGCAAAATTATAATCACTTAAACACTGCTAGAATTATAAGCTTTGTTCCTTTTCTCAATGGGCTCCAACTAAGATCAGTGGGGTAAACCCCTTAACAACTTTCAGACATTAACACATTCCCCATGCTTCCAATCAGTCTCATTCTGGGAAGATCACAGTTCCTTGTGGGTTCCCTCCTGTGATGCATTAGTGATTCAGATGTTTGCTCTCTCTTCTGAATGTTTGTGGCTTTCCTAATTCTGCTCAATATCATATTCTTTTGCTGCTCATCTGATTAGAGGAATGGAAGCTGAAGAAATGAGAAACAGCAAATATAACAAAAGAAAGAGGAGGTAAAATAAGGACAAATTGGTATTCAAATATTTCTCTTCCCATTTCATAAACACCAATGGGAGAGATGTTGAAATTGATAATATGATCTGTGGAAGAGAATCCAACAGAGAACTCAGGATGACCATCATCAGGAAATAGGTCCTTCATTTGGGATGACAGACATGGAAATGGTTCACTTGGTCATGGACTGGAAAAAAGGATACCCCAGACTGCTTCTAAAACATAATAAG